>VFFE01007811.1:2093794-2121925 GCA_008921705.1 Burhinus oedicnemus
TCTTCTCTTTTCTTCTCTTTTCTTTTCTTTTCCTTTCTTTTCCTTTCTTTTCTTTTTTTTTCTTTTTTTCTCTTTTCTTTTCTCTTTTCCTTTCTTTTCCTTTCTTTTCCTTTCTTTTCCTTTCCTTTCCTTTCCTTTCCTTTCCTTTCCTTTCCTTTCCTTTCCTTTCCTTTCCTTTCCTTTCCTTTCCTTTCCTTTCCTTTCTTTTCCTTTCCTTTCCTTTCCTTTCCTTTCCTTTCCTTTCCTTTCCTTTCCTTTCCTTTCCTTTCATTTCTTTTTTCTTTTCTTTTCCTTTTCTTCTTTCCCTTGTTGGTGTTATCTCACAAGTTTTCTTTTTCTCTCTCATGTTTGACATTCATGTGTTCTAAATTTGAATTATGAAGTGATACACTACAGCTAAAATATTTGTTTCTATTTTTATGTGTGAATTTATTGAGATGAATAGTTGACAATACGATGTAGATTTTAATTTCAGATTAGGAATACTAGCATCCTAACACAAATTTGATACTATAGCTGCTTGTTAGACTGACGACTTTCACGTATAATTCTTTTCTGTTATCTTTTCTGACTTTAGCGCTGCAGCCAAAACTATGCTGTTTCTCAATTTTTTTCATCAGTTGTAGTTAGTTTTCAGATTCTCCAAAACACTATGGGCCCACATTTGCAAACTCCATTTCTGACCATTTAGAAAAATGTAATAAATTAGAGGCCAAAAGAAGGTGAAGATTTGCATGCACGTCACCCGCATATTTCTCTGCTTGCTTTTGGCACAGATTGTTTCATTTGGGCGTAGTAGAACCATCAGTGACAGAATTCTGTTCCTGAAGATATCCTTTAGGGCCAAAAACACCACCCCAAAATGACTTCTATTAATTTTCTTTTACAGTCCAGGACACAAGGGAAATAAGCGATGTCAGTTTGAATGATGAATTAAAAATATGTTCATATTAAATGGATCCTTATTACATGCACATATGCATGCAAAGACAGCAACATTCCTCCTTGCTCTCAAATTTAATCATGAGTAAAAAGTGTATTTCTTAAACTTTGTTGCAACTAGTAAGATGTGACAAGATTTCTGGAGAAAAATTTAGCTGAATTGCTCAGTCAAATTGCTCATGAATTGGTTTAAGCTTTTTCCTTTGGGAACCTAAATCTTTCTCCTCTTTGCTTTTGATTTTTGAATGTTATTTCATAAGTGGAGAGAAGCTTTCTTTTTCAATGACCTCTTCACTCAAAATTCATATTTACAGCCTACTTCTGCCATGGTTCCTTGACACTTTTTTGCTATGATACATCTGAATTTCCTATTTCACATGTACCTTCACACTCGTTGGTGATCTTACTTTTGGTGATCTTCTGTGTGCATTGAAACTTAGCACCAACGTTTAAAGCACGCTACTACTAACAAGTGCAGTTTATCCCTCTTCTAAGCAGCAATGATACCGTTTCTCTAACAAGGCAAACATTTATTTTGTAGTGATTTTCAACTTGGATTTTTGTGTTGACCATATGAAAACATATCAACTAACCTAATCCATGTAGAACATTCTGAATGCTTTCACTGCTGCCATCTTCTACAGATACCCCCTATAGATTGCATCTACGCAGCTCAGCAAATCTTTGTCTAGGGTGGACCACAAACACCCTAGGAAGGGACCTTTTTTTCTGGGTGTTTTATGGCGGGGCATCAGCTCTCTCTGCCCAGTGCCACTAACGGCCACTGGACCGCACACACCCTCGGGCGGAGGAAAGCACAAACCCGCTGACAGGTAACGACGGCCCACACGGCCAGGCTGTACCTACGGCCCTGCCATATGGCCAAGGCCCACCGGGGCCGCCCGGCCGGAGCCCTTCGGCCGGCGTCAGGCCGCAGCGGCCCCAAGGAAAGGGTGCGACAGGCCTCGCCCCCTCCCTCCCCCACCCCGGGCGGCCCGGCATTGTGCTTCCCTCCCGCCCCCAGCCCCCACAGCCACATCCAAGAAGAGGAAGAGGAAGAGGAGGAGGAAGAGGAAGGCAGCAGGGGCTGTCGGTGCCACCGCCTCCGCCTCCCCCACCCCAAGTACTCCCCCGCCCTGGGCCTCGTCGGCCTCCGTCCGTCTCCTCAGGTGAACGCGTATCCCTCCGCCGCGGCCGCCCCTACCGCCGCGCTCGCAGCCCCACAGTCCCCGGATGGAAACTGTTATGGCCGCCAACAGCGACTCGCAGGGCTATGGAGAGGGGCGAGGTAACTCCGCGAGGGGCGCCTGGCGGAGAAGGGGGGCCCCACGCGATGCGGGAGGGGACGGCCCGGCGCGGGCTGCGGCGGCGAGGAGGGGGCAGGAGGTGCGAGCCGCAGCGGGGCAGGAAGCCGCCCCGTGGTAGGGCTGAGCCGTTAAATAGTCCCGCGCCCCCCGCCCCCTCCGGCCGCGGGAAGTTCGCGGGGCGGCCGGGGCTAGCGGCGGGGCGGCTGGGGACCGTAGGCAGTGTCTGGCCGTGACGGAGAGCGGGCGAGAATGCCTCATGGCCGGCGCCTGGGCCGACCGGGGCGTCGTATTCCTCCGCCGGACTGCGCGGGGCCAGGCGAGGCGTCGCGGGCAGCGCGGCGCCCCCCGGGGCCGTGTGGGCGCCTCGCGGCGGGCGGCCCGGCGGGGCGGGGGCAGCGTTGCCCGCCGGGGCCGCCCGAGGAGCCGGGTGGCTCCCAATGAGGAGCTGGGGAAGGGAGGGGTCCCCACTCGCCCCCACCCCAGTTTCGGAGAGCGCCCGGCGCTGCCGCCGCAGTCGGGTGGAGCCCGCGGCGCGGCCCTGAGGCGGTGGCAGCCCCGGGGGCTCTCCCGGCTCCCGCCGGGCCGGCGTCACTCACCCCTTCGCGTTTTGTCCCTGCTCTTCCATGCCTCCTCGTCCCGGGAACCAGGGGACAGCCCGCGCCCTGGCCTTGCTCCTCGGCAAGCCCCGGCAGCGCCCGGTGGCACCGCTGCTCGTTAACGGCGGGGCCGGGAGCCCCGAGCGGGGAGGCGGGGAGGGTCCCCCGACATCGCAAGTGCGGGCTGAGAAAGTGGTTGTTTGCAGGTAGGTTGGCGGTGGCCGTGTGTCACTGGAGCGTTGAGCTGCCGTTTTCCTAAATGGCAAGTTTGCTGTGTGGCATAGGTGGCTGTGTTCGTTAGCGCTGAGGGCGATTTGGTAATTTATTTTTCTTTTGTATTTTATTTTTACAAAAGTAGCGTTTTGTTATGTCAGATTTCGTCTGACCACCAGAAGCTCTAGCTCTGTGGGTTCCCGAAGATCTAGTTCTGTAAGTTCCTGCATGTGTCCAGGTCTTTGTAGAGCTGAAGGCACTACTCTAAATTTGCAGACGCGTGTAGGATGGAACCAAGGATAGAAAATACTTTAGCATAGCGGGGTTTTTTAGTAAAATTTAAAATTTTTACAGAAATCTTAAAAGTACTGCCAGCCTAGAAATGTATTTTGAATTTCTATTTTTTTGTTTTAAAAGGAAAAACTGTAAAAGGTGCCTAACTTAGGAGTGTCTTACTCCTATCTGTCATTTCTCACTAAAGTATATAGCTGAAACTTTTTTCTCCATGTGTACTTTTTTTAAACAAAATACTGACATTGGAACAATTTTGAGGGAAGAAAATTGAGGCTTAGAGCCTCGAGTGGTTGCTTATGCTTGTGCTTAGTGTTGTGGTTTTGGTTTTTTTTCATGAGGGTTAACTTTGGCGCATGCTTATGTGTTTTCAGGGTTTGTATTCATTCTATCTGCTTTATAATCTACCTGTTTGTTTCAAATATTGTGAATGTAATATTCCACCCCCCACCGCCCCCAGCTTTTGCAAAATTTTCTAGAAAATTATAATTAAGTCTTTGCTGTAGAATTTATTACAATTTTTACTTAAATTGCTTTTGAGTTCAAGTTAAAATTTGATGGGCTGAGGTACCAGTTACTGCTTTCTGTCTTGTTTTTAAGTTATTGTATGTTTATGCTTACCAGTTACGAACAGCTGAGAAGTAGTGACAAAGCTAAAGTTAAAATAGGCCTTGTTAGGAGGAGTTTGTTAGCAATTTTTAATCCCACTCACTAATTTAGAATTTGTATTGTATTTGATGGTGCTCTTTGGGAGAGAACATGGTACTTATTTACAGTTTTTTTCTGTCTTCGATGTATTAAAAATGCAGGTAATGTAAAATCATGAAGGATTTGTGCTTTTCAGCTTATTGTTTCAGTTATGCTTGTATTTACACCTTTTAAAATATCTTTCCTTTTGCTTCCAGACCTTTTTTCGCTATTCCTCCTGACTGTGGCCTTTCCTGAGTCTTACATATTTACCTCTTCTATGTGTGTGGAAAAATGTTAAAAAGGCTGTTGGAAGAATTGAAGTCAAGTCTTTTCTTAATGTGTAAGTCTGACTTCTTTGGTAATGTACACTTAAAGATTCTTGTGATTTTTTTCTTTACTAGTTAGTTGTTTCTAGTAAATATTTTTATTTATCATGCTGCAGGTACTTGCCGATAGTTGCATGCTACCCACTAATAACAAAGTTAAATTGTAATTTGTATGGTTAATTAGTTAAGGGAGATCTCAAATCAGGTTTGAATATACCCAACTGAGACTCTTTGCCAAACATAAATGTTTTATCCAGTCAGTGAAATGTTGCCCAGTTGAGGACCATGTTGGCCCCATGTTAAAAGCCTGAGGTTTGTGCTCTGCAGCATGCTGCATCCACTTCTGATTTTTATAGTGTTAATTGCATGCATTTCAGGTTTCAGTATTTGACGGTATAACATTGTAATCTGAATGATAGGCAGCTACCATCAGGATGATGTACTGCATCATGCAACCTGTAATCTTCATATGTTGCATCTGTGTATTAAAAAAGATCTTCAGCAAACAAGTCCAAGTCATTTTTAGTTACTTATTCTTTATGTGGGAGTTCAGCTTGCTCCTGTTCAAATAAAGGATTTACTATTGACAAGAGAAAGCATTACAGTACAGTACTCTCTTGGTGAAAATGGAGTGTAGTGTAGATAAGTTGTTCTCTTCTGAAGGCTCAAAGTAGAGTAATAACCCATGTATTAATCTCCCGTGTGGAAGCTGCAAAATGTATCATTGAGTTTAAAAAAAAAAAAAAAAAAATCCTGGGCCTGAAGTGTTTTAGTTTGAGACTCCCAAGGAAGGCGGGGGTGCGTATGTGTTTGTGGGTTTTTCGAGTTTTTTGAACGTTAAATGTATAGTTGAAGTCTTGCTGGTCTCGTAGCTGAAGAATACAATTAATGGAATTTATTTGATATTGAAGTCTATATAAAATGTCAAAGTCTACTTTGCATATTATTTTCAAGAATTGTGCAGGAGTGCTAATATCTTTTCCAAAGGAGTGCAATAAAGCATATGCTAAAAAAAAAAAGTGTTTTGCTTTTCTTGCTACATGAATCATGAACATGGCCTTGAAAATTTTTCAGTTTCCATTTTTTTTGTCAGGTATTTACATGTTTGATGCTAGATACTTCCTTCTCACAGGACTACGCGAAAATATTTGGAAGACCTTAGTGGTGATGCTTATGATGGCCTGGAGCTCTAGAAGCAGTTCTTGGACTTCATCACAATGAGGGAGAGGATGTGATCATTCTCTCAGTTTGAATGTGAATAAATAGAATGATCTAAGGAGTTCCAAGTCTGTGTTGCTTCAGGGTGGGCAGGGGAATAGTGGAGAGAGAGCTGCTGATCAGATTTCAGCCAACAGTTTACTGACTTTTGTTAGTAAAGAAGAAAGTGATGCTATGACTTCTGCTATGAACAAATTTTTTAGTAAAAACTATTATATACTAGTGAAGGAACAGTTCTTGTTACTTTTCAGTTTCACTTTTCAAAATCCAGATGATTTTCACTGCTATTCCATTTCTGCTGGTTTTATGTTGACGCGTGGGAGTGTTGTTCGAGCATAGACTTGAGCTGCTATAAATTTCCAGTGCAGCCTGTTATGGAAACACTGACATTAAGTCTAGCGAAACAATGATGCTGACCATACCTATTTGAGCCTCTTAATCCATAGAGGGGTACTGTTGTCAGTCATGCTCTTGTTCTGAAAAGATTAACTTACAGCCAGGAACCTACAGTGAGAAACCAAAGTTAACTTCTATCTGTTGACTTCTTCAGACTTGTGTGATACTGAAGATAGGCATGCAAAAAATTCTTTGTAGATGTGTGGTGGGTTTTTTGGTGTTGGTAAAGTCTCCATTAGTGAAATAGATCGTTTGTTAGTTTTTAACCTGTTTGTTTGTTTAAGCACAATAGTTAGCTACTAATAGAGTAACAGACTTGAGTAATAAAAACATCAACTCCTGCTCCTAGTACTTCACCTAGGTTTAGTTAGCGATCTATGTTACAGAGGAGGTACTGTGTTTATATTCGCTTGAAATCCTGAATAAGTAATAAATGCTAGCTTAACTTTACAAAAGCAGCTCTTGCGATTTCTCATGTTTACAGACTGACCTGGTGGGAGAAAACCAAAATTTCATGGCATGGAACTTCAATGTTTTCATCTTTCAGTAGATGTTGTCCTTTAAAGCTTATCTTTCAAGATTTATGCATATTTTGTGGAAACGTCCCCCCCAACAACAAACCAAGCAACAAACAAAAAAAAACCCCAAACACAAAAAAAGGTTACAGTGTAATGTCTCATTTTTTTTGCCTCATCTTTTTTTTCGCTCAAATGCTATTATAAAAATCAACAACTTCCAAGACTGGCATTTATTTATTGATGAATTGTAATGACTGTTCTAATTGGATTAGTTTTAAATGTAATATTTGCTTTGTTTGTTTTCTGATTTCAGGAGAACAAAATGGGGACATTCTAGAACATTGAGAGTAACTCGGCGCAGCAGTCTTGTTTGCTGTAGGAACTCAGACTAGTCTCAAGAATTCACTTAAAGAAAAGGAAAACCTAAAATCATGCCATCTGAAAAGGAACATTTTTTTCCTGATAAAAAGCAAATTAATTTGTTAAAACACAATGCTGCAAATAATTTTTCTACAGATACTACTTTGGAGAAAGCACTGGTGAATGATCCTTTAAGTACGATGACTCAACCAGCAACTTTAGATGTCAGTCTCTTTTACGAACTAAAAAATGTGAAAATTGATTTACCCAAGGTGAACATTCCAAATGAAGTATTAATGAAACATGAAGTTGATAGATTTAGAAAACTCTTTCAGTGTAAACAGCAAACTGCAAGGAAGTCATTAAGTCTAGAGAAAATAGATGGAAGCAATCCCAATTGTTCAGAGGGAAGCCACTTGCAAAACAAACCAGAAGTGCAATTTGAAGAAGCATTGAAAACTACAGCAAAGATTCTGAATTTCACTTGTACGAAGTGCAAGGATAACATTAGATACAGCCCAAATGATCTACAAAAACATTTTCAGCTGTTACACTATGGAGAGTTGCCTTTGTATCCTTGCGAGATGTGTAACTTCTCAGCTAATGACTTTCAGTCATTTAAACAGCATAGACGTACCCATCGTAGCACTTTAGTAAAATGTGAGCTCTGTAATGATGAGCATATGTACACTTTGTTGGATTTGACAAAACACTTCACATCAAAGCATTGCGTAAATGGTCACTTTCAATGTGAAAAATGTGGGTTTTCTACCCAGGATGTGGGCACATTTGTTCAGCACATTCACAGACATAATGAGATTCCATATAAATGTGTGAAATGCCATCACGTAAGCTTTACAAAAGAGGAGTTCCAGAAACATCTTCTTGTTCATACCAGTATGTTTCCTTTTGGTTGTCAATATTGCAGTTACAGAACATCACGGAAAGATTATCTTTTAAACCACTTCATAGCTTTGCATAGAGACCACTTATACGCAAAAGAAAAACTGGAAAAGGATAAATGTGAAAAAAGAATAGTGAAGACTCCAGCAGCACTGAAGCTTGTGTTAAAAAGGTATAAAATGGGAGCATCGAAAAAAGCACTCTGGAGACGGAAAAAAATAAGCAGCGGAAGTGACAAAACTGGAGAAAAAAATGCACAAGTGCTAAGAAGTGTGAATAAAATTCAAACAAAATCGGAGGAGCTGAACCAGTGTATGAAAGATGTGGAAACAAATGAAGAAAAAGATCAAATTATATATACAGAAAAGCATAATTTCACAGGTGGAATGCTCTCTGGTACTGCTGCGCAATACAGTAAAGCAGATGATGGAACAAGTTATGGCCTGGGATTACTGAAAAATGCTGTTCATGGGCCAACAGTGTTGATGGTCAAAAACAACAAAATATCTGTTCCAGCAAATTACAGTGCTAAATTTATGGGATTTAAAATGGTAGATGGAAAACAACATATTGTTATAAAGTTATTACCTACAAGTAAGCAAAACTTACATTTGTTGGGTCAGAAAACTGATCCTATTAAAGATGGTTCTACAACTCCTTTGCTGCAGACTGCTGATTCCTGTGGCTTGTCTTCAGGTGCTAAACCACATGTAAGCGATCAGTCAACCTTAAAGAACAATTCTGTTCACCCATTAGCCTCCCCTCCATTTTCTTGTTCTGTTCCTCATTCAGGAAAAACAAAAGTGGAAAAACAAAACAACTCCTCATTGTATGGTAGAAGTGTTTCTCAAACCGTAGCACCTTCTAATGTAGCTGTAGGAAAAAGTTTGAATTATTTGCCAATGAAGTTGGGCTTAACTGTACCTCCATGTGATGAGGTGACAAAAGTTGGAAATAAAAGTAATATGTCGTGGGGAAACTATAGTCCTCCAAGTCATCCTCAGGTATTACCACCCACTATTACAAATAAACTTCACTATGACCCTATGAAAATGCCCTTCTTTCCTGAACTGAAAATACAAAATGGTGGCCTAAATAATAGTAATGGAACTAATAATCTCTATTACTCAACTTCAATGGATTCTTCTAATGAAGGGTTGTTGTCTTTTCACAACTATTCCAAAATGGACACTTCAGATAATCCATGTAGCATTTGGATGTCAACGGATGACAGATACAAAGAATTTATAGCTAGCAAAACAGCTTCTTTTGAAAACAGTAGGAGAAGTGAACCTGCATCTTCATATTCAGAGTTGATGAAAGGCTTAAAACCAGAGAAAGTTTTATCAGCCCAATTAAATATTAATAAAACTTATGGACATGTAAACACTAGGAATAACTCTGTGTCTTCTAAATGCCAATCTAAATGTGTTGTTGACAGCGAGTGTTTTATGGAGGACCAGCATAATGGCCAGCAGTATTTGGACGCTAACATACATCAAGGCTTTGAGAATGTAGCTGAGAAATTCCAAGAAAATGGATCGGATTGTGTTAACTCGTTCTTAATGCCTAAAATCACATCTGTTTTCTCATTGCAGAGTGAACAGGCAGCTAATTATTTATCTCCTGAAATAAACCAGTTACTGCAAGATGTGTTAAAAGTGAAAGCAACTACTCAGCAAGAATCCCACAGCAAGTCAAATAACTGCGTAAAACTTCATTCCGACAAGCTGCTTTCTGGTCACGAGACAGGGAATAAAGCCTTTACCCATTTAAAAAGCTCAGCAACTGCATGTGGTTTTCAGAGGCCTCCTACCAATGGAGACTTTCATTTACACACAAGAGAGTCGAACACAACATGTAGCACAAATGAAGGTACTCATTGTGGGAGAGACAGACAGACACCCAGAACATCATTTGATTCACAGGGAATGGATAAATTATCCAGAACTCCAGGTGTTGGTACGTTGCTAAAAACTCATACAGATGCAATCATAACACAGCAGTTAGTAAAAGATAAAATACTGCCTACAGCCCAAAATCCTAGCAGTTTTTCGCCGGTTCTTCAGGAACAGAAGAAACCCCTTTTGGTTCAGTCTACTTCATCAGGATTTTTTGTTCCTTTGCACCTTGCTAACCAGCCCGGACTACAGGTGGTTTCAGGAAAATCTCTTCCGTCAACCAGTTTGTCAGATGGGCATGTAACTAAAGGTGTACCTACATCTTTTGTTTTAAATAAAGGACCTGGAATGATTTTGACTTTTAGTGGGGCAGTTGGAACAGTTGCAAATGTCCCTAGTGATAGTTCTCAGGTTTTAGGGAGAGTTGCATCCAGGGAATATGGTAAAATAAACATACCAGCTTCAAAAGCAGAGGGGAAAAATGACAGTCTCAGAAGTGTGAGAAGTTCCTATAACAGGAGAGTATGTAGTACAGCAAATGACTCATTGAACAGCATGCCATTCAAAGGATCTCTTGTAATTACAAACTCATCGGAGTCATCTGTGAAAGGAATTTCTTCTGTGAAGGTGTTATCAGAGCATCAGGATGCTGTCTTTGGTTCCTTGGAGTCAGTAAACCAACAGGAAATTAAACAGAAACAACATGTTTATGCACTTTTGCCTGATGGACAGCAGGCAGTTTTTCTGAAATGTATGACACCAAACAAGCCTGTAGTTCATAAACATAGTGTTTTTCAGGATAATGCTTATTATCAAAACTGTCAACCAAAGAAAACTGGAGCCATGCAACAAAAGCTTTTGCTGAAAATTAAGACTTCAGATACGCTGGCTGATACCACTCAGTCAGTAAGCAACTCAGTGCCCTCACTACAGTTGGACAACTTGCAGTCCCTTACTCCTGCACTAGCACAGAAACAAACTAATCTTACTTCTAATGATGCCTTAATCTTACCAGGTAGGTTAATGCCAGCAAATGCCTCTTTGGCAAGCTCTAATCCAGCATATTGTGTTCCTCCTGTAGAACCTGTTTATGCTACTAAGTCTGCAAGGACGCAGTTGCAAAAAGGTTCTATTGAGAGTACACAAGTAATAACTGCTAACAACAGGAATAACTTTGGTAGTCAGAAGTCCACATGGAGCACCCGAAACAGAACTGCAAAAGTAAAGCCTCGTTTAAAACAAACTGGGTCTAAAAGTTCAGAAACTGTGGGTGTGCAAAGAAACAAGAATTTCAAACGGAAAAGTAAGGATAATTGCCCAGAACCTCCAAGAAAGAAAGTAATGTTGCACAGAAAGTGTAAGGAAAAGAATCAAACTTTTGAATCAGGTGGCCCTTACAAACCAAGGGCATCGAAAGAAACTGTGAGGACTTTGAAATTACTTCCTTTTAATTCTAAACAGCTTGTAAAATGCCCTCGGAGAAATCAACCAGTTGTTGTGCTTAACCATCCTGATGCAGATGTTCCAGAAGTTGTAAATGTAATGAAAACCATTGCTAAATTTAAGGGACATGTTCTTAAGGTTTCATTGTCAAAAAGAACTATTGAAGCGCTTCTGCAGCCAGCCTTTTGCAATCCTTTGGACATAACTACTGATGATCTTTCTCAAAAGAGGCATAGGACAATAAAACCTATCAGCCCTGTAAAAGAAAGATTTGTCTTAAAATTGACACTGAAAAAGACTAGCAAAAACAATTATCAGATTGTGAAAACTACCTCTGATAATACCTTGAAAGCTAGGTTTAGCTGCTGGTTTTGCGGTAGAGTATTTGACAATCAGGATAATTGGGTAGGACATGGACAGAGGCATCTGATGGAGGCTACTCGAGACTGGAATTCATTAATGTAATGATGACGAGTGAAGAAAATAAAACTTAAGTATCATGCATTACAGTTTTCTAAGAAGAGAATCAATTGAATTAGGATACACAAGTCATTCTGTTTTGTATTTCAGTATTGTAACTGAAGTGTTTAAAAATGATGCAAAGTGCTTGGAAGGAAGAGCAGATTCTCTATTGCCATCAGTCTTTGAGATAGGTCAAGGAGCTTTGTGGTTTAGATAACTTGTAACTAACTGCAAATACAATTCCATAAAAATATATATTATTTTTTGTTACTACTATCATGTCCTATATTTTTATTCTATAGAATGAGTCTTCAGGGCTTTTGTTCTGTACATATTTAAAAAAACCCCAGCATGTAAATATTTTTATACTTTTCAGCTATTTGGTATAATTCTTGCACAGAAGTTATCCCCTCCCCTATTTTTCAGTTCTGTGCATGCACTACTAAAATAAATTTTTAAAATTTTTTCAACTACACACAGCTGTTATCCTGGGATTTTTATTATTTTCACTTGTTAGGTCTTGATTTTGTTTTTCAGGGATTGAACACTATTGTTAGCAAGTGCCTAAAAGATGTGAAGCAGTTTACATTATGTCAACTGTGTAACCATAGGTCCATATAGGGCCATTTCCCCAATAGTTTCATTTAAACAAAGCCATATGTGAATGCTTTAAGCTATATTGCTATGCACATGACACTTGTACTATTTCTGTGCAGTTTGTCTACTTTCTTAGTGAAGTATTTTTCATATAAATTAATAAAACGTTACGATTGTGTTAATACGGTGAGCCTGAGAATGGAATCAATGGAAAATATACAGTATATATATTCATAATGTATATGGTGTTTAAGAATGGTGAACATTCCTAATCTGTATTGACTCTGTCACTATTAAAATTGCTATAACTTGTGTTTACAGAATATGACTGTGAGCATTTATAGAAAGTATTTCTATTTTGTTTTATACTATGTCTGCCACAAACCCTATAGTAAGGCCAGGATATGGTGAACTGCAGAGCACCATTTCAGGCCTGTAACTGCATTATAGTTTTATTCCAGGTGGATGTTATTTGTGCCCGTAATCAATAAATAGTATTTTCTACTATTGCATATTCAGATGAATGCTATTTAGGGTACTAGGTGTTTGGCAAAACCAATGCTTAAGTTATTCCTCCCTTATTTTACTGGCCAGTAGGGTAATATTAGTAGGAGTCTGCTTGCTTCCTACGTATATTTTTAGGGATAAGGGTGACGGGAGAATATGCTTTACATTTCTTAATGTTTATGTGAAGGTGTGTAAACAAAAGGCCTTATCCGTAATGACTGAGAGTATACAAATGAAGGTCCTTGTTATCCACAGTAATTATGTTTAGAGGCTTTGTTCTCCAGATTCTTAACGAACCCAGAGGCTACATCCAGACTTCACTGGGAGTGCCCTTACCATATGGCACCTTTTGCCCAAGTACTGGAAGATTACATCTTAGGTGTGTAAGTCAGCTTCCCAAAGTATTGATGGAAAAACTGTCAACATTGAATACTGGACTTGGAGAGGACTGGGGCATTTAAATCTCTGAGGTTTTAGATTGTATGCAAGCCCAGGGGTGGTTCTCTGTGACTGTTTCCATAAGGTGAAACTGAAGATTGACTTGCTACCAGGGAAACAATTAGAAGTCTTTTACAAATGTCACAGGGATTCTGGTAGCAGAATTCGACTTATGTTTTAAAAAGTTACAATGAAAATGATTTTTTAAAAAATTACTTCAATACAGGTTGTTTCTTATGTGTCTGTTGGTAGGAAGAAGCACACTAGCCTTGTAGCTGGTGAGTTACGTGTGGGAGTCAAATGAACTGAGACAGTCGAGGCAGCATAGTTTGGGTGAATTAATATACAGTTGGTGCTGCGTGTTGTGTATGAAAATCAGATCATTTTGTGCTGCACAATGGGCTTGAGCTCTGACATGGATTTGGCTAGGAACTTTGGAGAAGACTAGTGTAGTGGTGAGGAAGTGCATTAGAAAGAGGAGACCAGTGATGAGTGGTGTTTCTCAGGGGTCAGTATGGGGACTGGTGCTGTCTAACATCTTTGTTGGCAACATGGACAGTGGGATTGAGTGCACCCTCAGCAAGTTTGCCAACAACACCAAGCTATATGGTGTGGTTGACACACTGGAGGGAAGGCATGCCATCCATAGGGACCTTGACAGGCTTGAGAGGTGGGCCCATGAGAACCTCATGAAGTTCAACAAGGCCAAGTGCAAGGTCCTGCACCTGGGTTGGGGCAATCCCAAGCACAAATACAGGCTGGGCAGAGAATGGATTGAGAGCAGCCGTGAGGAGGAGGACTTGGCATTGTTGGTTGATGAGAACGTGCGCTGGCAATGTGCGCTTGTAGCCCAGAAAGCCAACCATATCCTGGGCTGCATCAAAAGAAGCGTAGCCAGCAGGTCAAGTGAGGTGATTCTGCCCCTCTGCTCTGGTGAGTCCCCACCTGCATCCAGCTCTGGGGGCCCCAACGCAGGAAGGACATGGACCTGTTGGAGTGGGTCCAGAGGAGGGCCACGAAGATGATCAAAGGGTTGGAGCACCTCTCCTATGAAGAGAGGCTGAGAGTTGTTGGGGTTGTTCAGCCTGGAGAAGAGAAGGCTCCAGGGAGACCTTATAGTAGTCTTCCATTACCTAAAGGAGGCCTACAAGAGAGCTGGAGAGGGACTTTTTACAAGGGCATGTAGTGATCGAGAAGGGGTGATGGCTATAAACTGAAAGAGGGTAGATTCAGATTAGGTATTAGGAAGAAATTCTTTACGCTGAGGGTGGTGAGACACTCGAACAGGTTGTCCAGAGAAGTTGTGGAGGCCCCATCCCTGGAGGTGTTCAAGGCCAGGTTGGATGGGGCTCAGCAACTTGGTCAAGTGGAAGGTGTCCCTGCCCATGGCAGGGGGCTTGGAACTAGCTGATCTTTAAGGTCCTTTCCAACCCAAACCATTCTATGATTCTATGAAAGAAACAGCACTGGAAAGGACAAAAATGTCTTGAGCTTTTTTCCACTGGAAGGAGATATTTATTGGCTGCCTCAGCTTGCTCTCTGATAAACCCTGAAGCTGAACACCTGAATTCTGGACATTGCAAATTGCCTTCTTTGGCAGAAATATCTCTGGAGTTTGTTGCTAAAACCTACTCGGTGCAACTTCACCAAGGATGATCAATTTTTGTTAACAGTTACTTTGCACTGAGGTGGAAGTTCTGCTATAGAGTTAGGGGTTTTCTCATGACTGATGAATCATGAGAGCGACAACTGTCTTTGGAATTTTTTTCCCTCCAGCTTCTTTTCCTATGAATTGGGTAACCTTAAACAATACTGTGAAAAAACATTGTAAAGCTAGGAAATGTTGAAATAAGGTTGCTTTATACAATCTTAATTCATTGCCATATGTCACTTTATCCATGGACATCCATCTCATTCAGTGCAGAGAACTGTTGCTCCCTCTTGAGCAGTGATTTAGTATTTTGGTTCCCCACCCTTAATTATGTCCTTGTATTATTTAGTGCATATTGCTCAAGTACTGTCCTGAATATATAATTATTTTTTTCTTACAAGCTTCTCCATAGTGCTTTGTTTGAGGTCCTAAGAGTTTGGTTCTTCCGCAGATTGGATTTCAAGGAATCTCAAGTAAGAAGTCCATGAAATTAAAATCACAATTAACGATCATCAGGAGAAAGTTTGGCTTCAGCAATCTGAGCAGCAACACAGCAGCTAGTGCAGTAGAAGGTGCAGGAACAATATACAGTTCTTCAATGAAATGTTCAACTGCTTTAACAATACGAGGCTACCTTTTTACTGACTGACTCCTGCAAGGTTTGCGCATTTCTCACCGTCTTCAGTAAATGGGGAAGGTGTCTTACAAATATCCTACAAACAACAGTCTTTCATTACACAGCTACAATTTATCCCTGAAATATCATGTGAACCAAGTGACATACATAAATCCACATGGAAAAATAGTCAATGATCATATATTTAATGCTTGTATTGCAATGGATATATCTGATGTGACAGATTAAGGTTGCACAGGTAACCTGATTTGAAGAGTCTTGATTTTGAGTGCTTGACTTTGCAACTAACATTTTAAGACAGCTTGTAACATTGCACATATAGCAAGATAAGAAACCCTTAACTTGGTTATAGTGTTTTGGGACATACAGAAATAGGTGCAAGTGCAGCGCCAACAAGTGTTTTTCCTCTGAGAAAATGTTTTGTAAATATATACTTGGCCTAAGCCTTATTTGTACAGCATTCATGTGTTTGTGTAAAGTGGCCTTAAAGAGGCCTAAAATCTGCCCTGTTATGTATTCTTTGCAAGATGCGTATTCATCAGTAAGTCACGGTTTCTCTTCCTCAGTAATTCCAATGTTTTAACAAAAAACTTGTGTTCAGTATTTGTTCCAGGGCTGTTGTCATGTGGGATGTGGTTTTTTTTACACCACTTCTTGGGAAGCTCTGCCTGCTGCTGGTGGTTTAGATTGAAGGAAGAATGTAGTTTTGTAACTTGCATGTCTGAACACTTGGATTTTTGAGAATGCAAGTTCTTACTCCTTTTGTGGAACAACATTGTCAGGAATGATTTGCAGTACTCATTGTACTCTCCTTTCTGTATCAGGTAGGCAGACAACACTTCTGCTCCTTTGTACGTTAGTAAATACGATACTTTGCCCCGAGTTCTCAGACAAAAAAATCTACTTCATTTATTTTTTTAGTTCTAGTTCTAGGTGTCGTCTCCCCCCCCTCTTTTTTTTTCCCCTAGCTATTGAGTTAATGAAAATTATATGGAAGAGAAATTAGTTAACAATATGAAAGAACTATGGGGGGGAGAGGTGTGTTGCTATGTCTATCAGAGGTCGGACTTGACATACCTGCTACCTGGTGGAAACACCTGACAGCATTAACTAGCAGCAGCTGCTGGCACTGCAACAGTTGTAAGAAAGTTTCAGGTATAGAATTGCACCAAGTTACCATTTCCTAGATTCTGTATTGGCTGCTGAATCAATAGTGTCAGAATTTTTAACATAGCATGCTCCATGCCAAGTGCTAATTTATTTTATATCCTTGCAAAATCCAAGTTTGTATTTTCCATTGCTCAAACCTTTCTCTTCTCCAGCTAAAATGGTGTTTCAAAATACATCTATACCACAGCCTACCCAAGCTACAGAAGATCTAGCTTGGGTATGGAAAGCAGAGTAACTAGTCTGCTTCCTATATAAAACTGTGAGTATAGTAAAATAGGTGATCACACACTGGTGTTTTTGTTTGTTTGGGTTTTTTCCCCCCATGGAGCCTTATTTTGTGCCTAGGGTGTTCTCATCTCAGGATGAATGGATTTTGTGGAAGGTGATGTTGCCTATCAAACGGTTGCCTCATTTTGTAAGGTACCCCTGTAGTGATGTAGAACATGGCTAAAAAGAAAAGAAGGGTTTGGGGATGAAAGTAGTTGAATGTTTACATAGAGCATATTTGTTATTTGTAGATCAGCCACAAAGTTACATGTAATACTGAGCACTTAGACCTGAGGGGCAGGAGGAGCAGCAGTTCTTTGAGTATGGAAAGGGCTCAGTATTATTAATTACCTTAAAAAAGTGATACTTAGTCTTTCACATGGAAGCCTATAGCTACACTGGAGTTTTACTTTTTCATGCCTTCTTCCCCAGTTCTAGAGTGATAGTAATACTACACGCTTAACTTGGAAAGAAATGTTTGAAGAACCTAGTCACTTTTGTGAGGAGCAGCATATAAAGGTTAACAAGGAGCAGACAGTTGTATTAAGAACAGAGTTTAAATACTGTGCAGTACATGAGTGAATAAGGCAAGGAGTCTACATGAATGCAAAGAAAGCTAAATACCGAACGGCTACTTTTTCAGAGTGTTTTCCATTGTGAGTATTACTTGAAGTGGTAACCTTCTGAAGTCATGTTGCATGTAACTAAATAATATCAGACCAGACATACAGGAAGAGTAAATTAAGCTTGCAGAGACTAGTATTTTTTGCTGGTTTTGAGGCCTTGACTTGGCAATCTTAATGTTCTAAACATTACACTAGTACTAAGGGTAATAGTAGTATAATTCCAATTACTACCAACGGAACAATAGACTAAACGTAGCATTTATGTAGTACTGTGAACAGTCTGTCATAGGGAGGCTTGTGTAAAGTCTGTATACATTGTTTCTTACTTGCTAGTGTCTCATCTGCTTCACATCTGGGGTATTATCTGTGTTGCAGAGGGAAGAAACTGAGACATAGCAAGGTAGGTAGCCACGTGCTGATCATCTCCATCATATTAGTAAAGCAGTACTTTGTAGAAGACAGGTGCATTACTTGTAAAAGTAATTGATCAAAACCACAAGGCAGTAGATGCAGAATACAGCTACAACATAGCTCTAAGTGACTTACTGAGACCACAAGTCTTGGCTCAATTTCGCCTTAAATGCCTTGTAGATAGTCCTAGAGAACACTGCCTAATCTGCAACAAGAACAAAGCAGGTATGTACAGAGCATCAGTTTTGGAAAATACCTTTAAGATAGATGAATTTTCAGGTCCAGTGAAATCAAACACCTCGAACTAACTAACAACTGTTCCTAAAAGTTTTTCCATTGGTGCAGTTTATACATTCATCAATTTAATTTTTAGCAGTTTAACCTTTGTGAAAATTACTTTGTTTGCAATAATACAATATGTTAACCACTATGATAGCTTGGGGGAAAAAAAAAAAAAGGTTTTTTTTTGTTTTGCATGTGTGTCTGTAAACAGTAATTCTGCAAGAACTGAGTGGGCAGTTGGTTTAGCCATGATGCAGTGTGCTTGGGTCACCCACAGTAGGTTATCTGAAGACAAAAGATTTGAGAGCTATTAAGCCAAATATACATGCTAAAGCTGTAAATAGTGAGAGTTTTCATAACAACAGAACTTGCGAAGGAGCAATACAAATATGTACATTAAAATATCAACAATAGTGAATTGATGTTTTCTTGCTGGAAGAATGCTAAGAAATATGACCCAGCAATGCTTCCATATACTATTGACTTTACAATATTTTTAAATTTTATTTGCACATTTCAAAATACAAACAAAAATATTAATGAAACAGAGTAAAGCCAAGGAGGAGGACAACACATGTCCATTAATCTAGAACATTCAGACAGCTTTATTGCCACTAACCACATGAAGTACAGTCCTATTTTCAGCTTGTACACAGTAGTACATTTAGGTAGAGTTGCTCTAGCTTCTGGTGCTGTGGACTTTACAAAGAAATTGCTGAAAGCAGTGATCTGTGGTAAATGTAACAAATGTAAAGAGTAGATCACTGTGGATATTCTCATTTTTAAAGTGAAAATGTCCTACAGGAAATCTATCTTTAAGTAGCAGTCAGAGGACCAGGCTGTGATACGCAGTTGTTCTTCGTATGACTTTGAATACCCGTGTTGTCACAGATGGAAATCACAGACGAAAGTGTATCTGCTTTGGCTTCTTGTGTTAAATACGAGTGCTTTTCTGATAAAAGTGAACGGGGGGTTGAACTTTATCAACTGCATCTCTTACTACTCAGTAGGTGCTCTTAAAAAGTATTTTCCATAATTTTGGATTTTCTTCTTTTAATACCTGATCCACATGTTTTGCGATGTTGAAAGAAATGATTAAAAAAAAGTCCTCATTTTAGCAGGTTGCTTTGATTAAGAAACTCTTACAATGTGTTTCAGTTTTGTCGAGTCTTTTGTGTTGTTTTGGCTGTCAATTAGAACCAGGGAGGTGTGCTGATGATTCTCTACTATTTCAGCAACACTGTCAAAGCGCTGGATAGAGAGAACAAAAATTAATTAGTGCTGACTTCCTTTGACAGTAATCACTGCATCATCTTTTTCTCTTTACTTCTGCCACCATTGAAGAGATTAGAACTGTGACCAAGCAAGATGCTCTGCCTTTTAGTATTCCGATTCTAGTCATAAACAGATTAAATTTGGACAACGGAAGATACTATGACCACTAGCTGGCTCATCTCATGCTCCTTTCCATTTGTGATTGCCACCTGCACAAACTGAACCACAGAGGTTGTTACACAGCATATTAAACTGACACCGCTTAATGTATACCAGGCTGCAGACTGTGGCAGTTTGGAAGCTACTTCATCTGTGGTTCAGCCACCTCAGTTAGAGGGAAGGTAATCTCCAGGAGCAATATGGTACAGACAGCCATCAATGAAAACTGTTTTAGTTATGCAATTTTAATGTTTTTCACTGTAAATTAATATCCAGAATCTGCCAGGTCTGTTGCTTTTCCTTTTGGTCTTCGGTCAAATACAGATTTTGGGCTATCTTTCTCTTTTTGCTGCTAAGGTCATTTTTGACCCTTTGTTGAAGGCCAGATGAGCTCCAGGTTACTATTTATTCCATGACCTCAAAACCGTTGCCTGAGAGGCAGATAATTAGGCTAAGGCAAGCCTACTTTCACATCCCTGAAAAGCCTACTCTGGGCAGCAGTAACAAACAGTTTTTATTGGTATTTGGGTTCCAAGTTTCTGTTTTGCTGCCAGAATAATTATCTGTGTGGTATAATAGCCAACCAGTGATTTTTTTACTCTAGAACTAGAGTTTAACATTTTCTTTATGTGAAAAATAGGATTAAAAGTACTGTCATTCTCATTTTTGATAAAGGTTTTTTTTAGGGATGGTGGTGGTTGGTGTGTTTTGGGTTTTTTTTGTGGTTTTTTTTGTTTTGTTTTGTTTTTTTGTTTTTTTCTCCTGTGAGTGTAGCTGTTCTTCCTTTACAATTTTCCAAGGAACTTAACTAGAGTCTTAAGTAGAAAGTAAATACAGGACTATAAACAGCTGGAGAATTTATCTAGCAGCTGCAGCTCTGATCCTGATAACTTTTCAAAACAGTTCTATGAGTATGTTTGAAACTTGATCTGTGGTTTTAATTACTCACAGTATGCAGGAGCTGATGTTACACTGGTTTTTCTAGCTTGATAGATCAGTCATTGTATAGGGCATAGTTTTATCTTGATACGTGAAGTCATAGTGCAATATATCTCAATCCTTGCTTATTAAAGGTATATAACTGAAAACTGTTAGGAAAAAAACCCACATCATCTCACCTCTTCACCATTTTTTTCTCTGCCCAGTGCATATTGTCTTGTTGATTCAATAAATCGTATAGGAATGTTGTATACTCTTCTGTTGTAAAACACAACCAGTGTGTATGGTTGCCGTGAATCCTGTCCAGAACTCTTTCTTATTAGAAAAGAGCCATCCTAAAGAGAGAAAAGTAGCAAGTGTATTCAGCTTGTTTTTTCCAACAATTTAGTTTAATATTTTAATCTATATTAGCATTAAATCCTTTTCTCCCATTAGAAAAACTGTACAGCAGGAGATGAGAAGTAGCATGCATTCGCCTGCCTAACAGTAGGTTACAAAGGTGTCATTGAAGAGTCACCTTTGCTGCTGCCTGTTCTTTCAACCAGAGAAAGAAAGAAACAAACACGCAGTGGCAGCAGTCTGTTGGGGTCCGTAGATTACTAGGAAATGAATTTACTATCAGTGGCAGTAGGTAGGCAAGAAAGCAGTGAGAGGTGGAGATACTGTTTCTTCTAGAGCTGTAAAAAGCACTCTGATAAAGATGAGCACCTACACTGACAGTGTAGCCCAGTGCTCACTAGCTAGCAGTAGCCTACACTGGTGATGCCCCAGTGCTCTGCCCCTTTATCCTGCTTTGTGGAGTTAGGCAAGTGTGGAAATGTACCTGATGCTGAGGATACAATTCTACATGTTACTATTCCCCTCCTGTGACACTAGGTTTTGTACACCGAATGGTTGAGAGAACTCAAATTCTCCAGATACCTAAATGCATAGTGTTGCTATTTCAAAATGCATAGCAGCATCAGCCTTTCCAAATAGTAGCTGTTCTCGCATGAGCCACATAGGACAGTGGTGGAGATCATTTAAAAGTCATGGGGCTTTGCCTTCCATTTTAATGGATGCACATGAGGTATCAGATCTTCCCCAGCTGTCTAGTCTGTAATAGCTTTCGCTGCAGTACACCAGTCTTTGAGGTACACTAATAAAACTTTGTCTTGGGATGGAAACCATAGCTAAATGGTTTCACCACAATAATTTCACGTTTGATGGTATTTGCATGGCACAGCATTCTGACCTGTTCAGAATACAACTGATGTTCTTAGAATATTTCTAGTTGTCTTTTGATTTTTTTTTTATTTGAAGTTTATTCATAAAATAGACATTCTTTAAAAGCGACCTACCTTGTTTGATCGGTACAATGCATCTTCTGCTGTCTTCCTATCACAGGTAGCAGCATACCATGCTTTACTATGAACACCAGCATCCTAGAAAGAGAGAAACAGTGTTTCACCTGTAAAATAATAATAAGAAAGAATATGGCCTGTAGGAGAGTTACTACTAAATAATGACAGCTGTTAAGAACTCAAATGCAGAACACTTTAGAAAACACAGAATTTAGAAAATTGTTTGCCAGGAGCTCACTGTTTTTGTTGGATAGAGGTAGGACAAAATAAAACCAGTGTGTCAAAACAGTGGTAACAGATGTATGATAGAAGGCTGATATATGACAGAAGACAGAAAGATGCCCTGAGGAAAGCAGTCGGGTTCAACTGGAGAATAGTTTGGTATTTTTAAAGCAGGAAGCTATTCTAGCAGAATTTGAAGAGGGTATCCAGGAAATGTTGAGGAATAAATTGAGCATTAACAATTTAAATGCTCCTCAGCTGTGGGTTAGCCAATGAAATGTCCAAATTTGGTAGGCATCTAAGCTTTGGGAATTAAGTTTCCCTTATACTTAATTGCTATTTGTGAATATGATCACGATTGCCTCCCTCTGGATAGCATGGAGTACATCTTTTGCTCTTTTTGTTGTTATTAAAGACAAATGGATGGAGTCCTACAAAACAGGAGTAACTAATGATTTTTCTCTACTAACACAGCAGTTCAGTCCCCAGTGCTTTCATCTGAGACATGAGATATGGACTCAGTTCTGGTTCTCTCTTGGATTGAGTCTGAATATATCCTTACATTTGAAAAAGTGCTCTTACCTAAAAGGCATAAAACCATGTTTACTCTGAAGGATTACATCTGTGACAGAGTACAAGAGCGGCTTATATTTTATAGCATATCTCTTGGGTGCCCCATTTCTGTATGCCCCTGTGAACACCTCACCAAGATCATCCTCCTTCTCTCCATTCTGTTAAATGCTTGGCCGTGTTCTGAACAGTAAATGATCTTAACCCGTTCTTCCAGGGGAAAACATCGGACAAAGGACTTCATGGATGGGGGCATAGGTGCAGACCTGAAGATACAAGGTGGAAAGACTGGTACCCTTAAAGATAGGTGGATTCTGTTTTAGAAGATAAAAGCTCTCATAGCAAAGGAAGTGCAAAGATAAAAAGATGGGAGGCGGTGATGGCAGTTGGGAGTGAGTGCTATGAGATTATAACTGGAGTAACAGAAAATGTGGTGGAAAACTGGGTAGTAAGGTGACGTAGGATTGAGTGTACATTTGGGAACAGGAGTGGAGTTTAGAGGAAAGGAACGGGGGATTTCAGAGAAGTGTGAAAAGAAATGATACTCAAGGGAAGGACAGGATGAGGGATTAGAAGCAACATGAGACCTATCCATTATCAGACTTCAATAGCTAGAAGATTAACTAGCAGGTTATAAAACCAGCAATCAAAAAGTGAGCTTTTGCTGAGAAAGCTGATGCAAAAGCTAACTCAAGTGAGTGGAGAGGCTATAGAAATAGTACTGAGAGTATCTCCTAATGGATACTTCTGGGTATTAACCTTCCTGGTTATTTGAACAGTTTTGCTCCAACTTTATAGTAACAAGCTTAATGATAAAAGTCATTTTCACACAAGCTTTGTCACCTTTGTACAAAACAGATTAAAGATGAAGTTGCACATTATGGCTGGACTGGTCTAGTTGGCTTATCGCTGCCAAAAAGGGAATGTCTTGGCTTCTCCCTTGTGCCCATTTTGTTGCTCATCTGATCCCACGGTGAGATAATTCACTTTAGTAATCTTGCAGAAAAAAAAAATCTGTTACTTTTTTTTTGTTTTGTTTTGTCTTGTTTTGTGTTTGACTGCTAGGTTGGTTTTCTGTCAGTTTAATGACTTTTCTCAGCCCACTGCAGGATGAGAGGAACACCAGAGAAGCCTGTGGCTGGGACGGGAGTTGACAGTGAGGAGAGAGCAAAGCCTCCATTTTGGGGGCATTGCACTAAATTCTTAGATTGGCTCGAGCCATAATATGTAACTTTACTTCAAAAGTTCTTCCATGTATTTCTCCAGTCACACTATTCATTGGAAAAAGACAGGATGAGAGAAATTGCAAGTATGCAAGGTACTCAGCCACTTAGAGAATGAGTCCAGTAAACCAATCTTTGTTCAACAGAACAAGGAATCAACTTCCTCCAGACCTTTTTTCTAGCACTATCTGTGGCCTATAATCTGGAAGCAGAGAGCTGCTGCCAAAGTTTTGATGGGAACCAAACAAATAACGAACTTTATGAGCATGAATCGTGTCTGTGAGCACCTGTATTAAGCAGGATGCTACAGCAAATGATACCATTGTATGTAACTGGTGGGAAAATAACACTAACTAATAGTTAGTTTTTTTTAAAAAAAAACAAACCAAAATGGATGTTTTATTACGCTCTGGTTTTGCCCATGGCAGCTATATAAAAGCTGCAAATGTAATTGTTACAAGCTGTTTATTTAGTGTCTGCTGGATTGTTTATTTGAAAGAAATTTTTATAATAAGTATCCAGTATGGCATACTCTTAAAATTTTTCCAGGACTTCAAGTCCTTTGTGTTCTTCACTCTTGTATTATCTTTGTCATGTCAAGCTTTAGAACATTGAATGTTATTAGCTCTGCATAACAGAGCCTTTGTTTTGCACTCAACAGAACTATTTTTACCTTATTTGTGACTACTAGGCTAATAAGAATGGCTTCCTGCATTTTGTAGTCTCCCTTCATCCAAAATGAGAGTAAGGGCACTGAAATGAAAATAACTTTGCATTTGCTTAGATTATTTAAAGCTTAATGTTGCTATGAAACAGAGAAAAAGAATTGGTTGTAAAACTGACAGTATTAACTGTAATGAGAAGAGGTCTGTTTAAAGGAACAGGAAGGAGTACGACCTGGAAGACTAAAACATGAAAACACGTAGGGGAAGGCATCACAGCGTCCTCCGAGAGGGACAGCAAGGACTTTCTTCCTGGTTCTTAAAACTTTGCTGACACCTCAAACTGCAGTAAATAGGGCAATGTTCATAAAGTGATTCTACCCTCTGCAGCCTGCTGTGTTGGGCCAGTCAGCAGAACATTCCTGTTTCCTCCTACAAATTTCTGGGATTTCTTAGCATCTCACATCAGTGCAGGCTAATGCTAATAGCTGCAGATGGCTTCATTTTATCTGTATGGTGCACTTTTTTTTTTTCAGGACACTGTATGTGCAGCTGCAAGTTAGAAAAAAGTAGGCAATTAAAAACCTCTTTATAGCCATCTATATCAAAGACTAGACTTAAGTACATCACCACAGATTTCTTCTTTCAGATGTCAAAGTATTATGAACTGGGAAGTCAGGAAGACCTGTAAATAAGAAGCTTTTTTGTGTTTTGTATAAAGTGACTGGTAGAATACTAAGGTTTGGCATAATGCTATTTATGTGTTTTTCTACAGTTTGTTAAAGCTCTCCTATGATATATGTTGTAAGTATTTTTATATGAAAGCAAACATTCAGATGATTTGTGCCACAGAAAATCTTCACTGCAAATGGGAACGTGGATGCCTTCTGCAAAGGAGTATGAATTTTATTCAGAGGGGTGGCAATACTACTTTAAAGTAAAGGATAAGAAGATTGCTGTAATGTGAATTTAGCTGATGTTATACCTGGTCTGCAGTACTTGAAATGGATGAAATGCTGCTGTGAAGGGAAGCACCCAGGGAACGGTTTGCAGCTTCTGGCACTTCTAGAAAAGAGAGAGAACAACATTTCTAAGTTTTCAAAGTATGTTTTGTTATGCTGTAAGAAACTGGTTTGTTCCAAGGACTTTGGAAGATCTGGAAATGCTTGACTTCTGGTGTCACTAGGAAAGCTATCTACTATACATGGATGAGGCCTATGTAAGCGCCTGGGACACTTGCCTGCTCTCAAGAGGAGCCTTGCTTATAAAAGAGAAACAGTTTGGTTAATAACCTGGTTAATAGCTAGAGCTAGACTTAATATACAAGAAAAAAAAAAAGATACCACCACCTAGGTGAATCAGTGTCACAATGGATAAAGAAAATGTAAAAAAACAGTGCCAAAAGCACTCAGTCCAGTGCGAGAGGTAGCCATACAGATAAGGGAGTCAGGAAAACAAGTGTAGCTCAGAGATCATGTATCACGGATGTAATCCAACTGAAATGTTCGCACATGTGTGCAAGAAGTCTCGGCAACTAAATAGAGAGACAGAACTAGTAGGAAAGAGTATGAGGCTTAATTATAACTGTGATAACAAAGTGTACTAGAAAATAGCTGTTAGGGCTGAAACAAAGATGTCAAAGAGTTTAGGAAATCAGAAGGAAAATGGTCAAGTAGTATCGCGTAATAATGATATAATAGACATATGGGAAATAAGTATAGGTAATTGTTTTCTGGTAAAACAGAATCTTGGCCAAAGATAGTATAGGTGTCCACTGTAGGTACTTGTGATCAGAGTTGGGTACAGATTGATATCATTGTACAAGAGAAGATGATTGTAGAAAGTTGAGTGTTACTTATTCTGTTATTATTGGGAGGGTTTACGTCCTGTTTGTTTTACTTATTGGGGAAAAAAAGAAATGCTACTAGGATTGTTGCACTCATCTAGTCCCGGACACGATACTTTGCAGACTGCTTTATTAAATCTTCACTAATACCATTCTGATTCGGATGTTGGTTTCTGAAAGCGATAAGGATGTTATACAGGAGGTCATACAGTGACTTAGAATTAAAAAATTCAGTTGGACTGGAGAGCTCAAAGACACCTGCGTGAAATAGGTTTAGAACTTCTTTGCAGTAAAGATGCAACTGTCTGGAAGCTGCGTTCCAAGTACAGGGGAGACACTGTAAGGAACAATTCCAGCTCTCAATGAATGAATTATCACCTGAAGAAGGCTATTCAATATTAAGAATTTTGGTTTTTCTGTCAAATTTTGACTGACTAGCTGCAACAGCTACAGCTGAAAGTATGTTGTATGAATAAAGTCAGAATTGCCAGAAGTCAGGCTAAATTAGTCTTTAGAAAAGGAAATTAAAATAAGAGATTTCTTAGCTATGTAAAAAAGGAAAGAGAAATGGGGCTGTCTGCAGTAAGAATTTTACTGATTTTAAAGATAATCTAGGTACTAAATCAATAGGAGTTCTGGTACAGAAATGGAAGTTTCCACAACCGAATTGGAAGCAAAACAGCTTAGTACAAGTGAATGGTGGGCCCAGATAATCTTTATCCCAGAAATCTTAAAAACTGGGACATGAAATTACAGGGCTAGTAACAATTATTTTAAATCAATTTCAAGTCAGGTGGTACTGTATGAGTAATGACTACCAAACATAATTGCTGTACTTAAAGTGGAAAAAGTGACCTGAGCAACTACAGGCCTTTTTGTCTGACTCCATAGAGCACAAGACCCTAGGAGTGAATTTGAAGGAAAGAACATTAAGATTTGGAGGTAAAGGTACAACTAGCAAGAGAAAATCTGAAATTTACCCAGGTATATAAAAAGCTATAGCTCTTTCATAAAATAACAGAGTTCTGTGAAGAGGGAATATGGTACTGTACTTACTCTGGACTTCAGCAGAGCATTTGATACTGTGCCATCTGGGAAATTAGTGCTTTTTATGAAGAAGATGAAAGGTAGCACTAGGCTTGTATGGTGACAAGGAAAAGATGGCAGGTTATGCTCAGGGGACATTAGTGATTAGGACCAGTTGTATCTGTGATTAAGTTGTTATTGGACCTGGCACAAAATAAGAGCGTGTTAAAGAAAGTTTACTAATCAGAGCATCATTTAGCACCAGATAACCTCAAAGAATAGAGTTACACTTGAGGGATTAGTAAGAATTTATGCTACAAGGTGAAGCACATCAGTTGTGTGACAGGAGCAGACAAACTTGAGAACAGTCTACTGCATGAAGTTGAACCATTATTATGCTTCCACAGCATAGGAGATGTAATTGCAACATACATCAAGCAAACATTTTCAGGAAATAGAGAGAAGTACTAATAATAGCATATGAAGTTTAAGCTGCAACAACATGCAGATTTCTATGTGGAATACTCATTCATTTACAGTGTAAGAGATACGGAAGAAAAGGGCTTGTAGGGAGGTCAGACAAATGTCTGCTAACAAGACCAGAAAAACATTAGATCTAATTTAAACTTCTGTGCAAGGAGAGTTCATATACATACAACTTAATTTGTTTTTAACTGTGAACTGAAACTAAGTCCCTCTTTAAAGGTATTACTT
>VFFE01007811.1:2121945-2136618 GCA_008921705.1 Burhinus oedicnemus
GGATAGCTGTAGCAGTTGGGGGGGGGGGGGCAGAATTAAAAAAGAATAAGGGTATCAGATGTAATGTGGGTACCCAGGAAAGGCACTTATGATATGCAAGGAGTTACCCTTTCTGTCCAATCCTTAAGATGACAACTTAGGTGGGGCAGAATAATTTTAATGAAAAACACAACTTTCTGCATTTATAGGCATGTACATGCTATTGCTGCAGTACGTGACTAAATCAAGCGTGCCAGCCAGCATCAGCCATCAGCAGCAGGCAGTGAAGGGCAATGTCACTGGCATGCAAGCAGTATTCCTGCAGAAATAATGAAAGAATAGCTTGCCTTTACTTAAGTCAGGCTATCTTTCACAAACGACAATAAAAATTACTCCTGAATTCTGATTGCCATAGGCAAGTGTAGGAGTTAGCTCCTAATACACCTAGTAATTAACCCCATCCCTATTCAAAGAAGAAGTTTTATTATTTTTTTACTTACAGGCCCCTCGGTAACGGAGATGGAGCTGCTCCAGTGGGAAATCTGGATTCTTGTGTGTTATTGAAACTATGATCTAGAGATGCAAACAACGTATTTAGTATGCGATATTAGCTGTATCTGAACAGACAGTTTTCCTGACTGCCATTTCAGTGTTAATGTAATAAAAGTAAAAAATATCCATTGGCTTAATTTTTATCTTGACATGTTTTCACACTGATTACTCTAGAAAACGGTTCAGTACCATTTCTTGCATATTGCTGTTACATATAAAACTTACACTGACACACTCCACTACGTGCTATATTAAGTTCACCAGTAACATACTGACAACAAATCCCTCTCATATTGCCATGTTTTCAGTATAGAATACTTACTTTCATCATTTTTTGCTTCATGGTCCTGTAATGGAAAAAATACGTTAGATTTAATACAAAGCAATTAAAAAAGGAATTATTATTAAATGGGAAGTGCATAATAAATAAACTGGTCTTGGTAATCTGTAGTAACATTTACAGAAATATTTGTAAAGAACGCATATAATATCCAGAGTACTTTTCATCAGCTTTTATGATAGCATTTGAAAAATTTTAGCAAACATCAATCTAATTTTGAACATTCTAATAACCTTGGGATTGCTTGTAGTATTGAGAAAACTGGCCCTGAATTTTGCAGTGAGACCTTTTGGTTCATGTTTCATTTCTGAGCTGGAAAGCAGAAATTTTGCAGCAGATTTGAATATACTAAGAACACATCTTCCACTGAACGGAGGATACTGAGTAGACTGTCTTTTCACCATGCTAGAATTGAAGCGATCCAACTCATTTTCCATCTTCTTTTGGAGATGCTTTCTTTTGTCTCTCACTTCTTGTCTTTTAGGGAATCAGACTCCCATACGATAAGTACCTTTCAAAGAGGGACCAGTTATTAATCTGTCCATCTTCATCCACCAGTTTAATGGCTTTTCATTAATGTTGGTAACAAATGCATCCATTCTCTGGTTGGAGAGGTGTAACCCATCATCCAACAGTTTAGGGAGTGAGATGTGGAGAAATTTTTCTCCCAGTCAGCCCAGGTCTTTGAGAGGAACAAGGGTTACAGTTCTGTTAACATGATCAGTGCTGGTTAGTGGTGAGAATGGATTGAATGGGAGCAGTTAACAGATGCTTCAGTTATTGTTTTGCTTTATCAGCCTGCATAGTCAGGAATGGAAAGGCACAGCACAGGATAAACATCATGCTCTTTACCATGTTTTTCTTTAAAACTGTAAGGGCTGGCCACTTACACAACAAGCAGAGACCCCAAAATTTGGACTACACTGGGTAATTCTTTTCTAGGCTGACTCTTGTGCCAAACTGGGTAACTGCAAGTACCCAGGAGCCAAATACACCCCTTGTACAGATAACTGTGTGTTTGGGAGCTCCATCCTTAGTGCTGTAACTAACTCAGTGTGTGACCCCAGCAAAACAATAGTCTCTCTTGGTTCTCTGCAAAGCTAGGGTGATATCCATCTCGGAGGTGAGCTCTGAGAATGAATTAATAGAGATGTTTCAACTGCAACGTGGCACTCGAGTCTGTTCTGAAGCAGGAGTATTCTTGTTAGGGCTAGTCAGAGTGGAATTTCTGTCCAACATTCTCCCTTCAGAAGGATTTTTTTCTACTCTTACATTGGCAAGAAAAACTGAGAGATCAAACCATTTCATAAAAGAGAAATCCTAGACTTGGCACCACTCAGGAATTGTTCAGCATCTTACAGGATACAGACCTAAATTGGGAGAAAGTTTTGATGACGTGGAAGGGAAACTAAAACACTACTGCTGTTGTATGTAGAGTTACGCACACCCTCACCCCCCCCAAATACTTGGTACATCTAGCAATTTAAGGATTGAAAGTAAGACTGTAAGATGTTCTTATACCACCTGCATTATGTTACCGTAATGCTATGTTATGACCCAAAATTCCTAATTTTAAGCATCTAATTTCTCTATGTAGTTATTGGTATACTGATTATTTCTTAGGGACAATTCAGAGCATTGGGCTGGGACAGAGTTTGATGCACATAGCTTTTGGCACAGATGCTGATGCAGTTACTGTCACCTTGTTTTTTGGTAGTTTGCTCTTCATGCGCACCCTCTCTTGTGCTGGCACAACTGTTAGTAGAGCTATGGTGCAGAAAAATTTATGGAACTAATTTGGCTGAAAAAGAACCTTTTATGCATTTGCTTTTGCCCATTTGCTGCAGTTAGACAAGATTCCAAGTAGTTTGCTTCAGAAAATCTTTGTTCCAGCACAGCAGAAAGGACAGACTGGTGACAAGAGTGGAGGAAGAAGAGCAATGAGTTAAACACAGCCTTAGGAACACAAAGCTTGTAATTACTCCTTCATGGACTGCATTTTCTAGTGATACTGGTTACTCAGACTACCCTGTCTGACATTTTAGAAGGATTCCATTTTCAGAAAGTATTAATCATTCATCATCTGAGAGGAATGAGGCTCAAGGAAGGTGCTTCAGATTGGGCAAAATTGCCTATTGTTACTGAAAGTAAGGTTCCTGAAGTTCAACTGGTATCTTTTAGTACAAGAAATTATTTTTGTGGACTGAGACATATATCCCTTAAAACATCTAAAGTTTTTCTTGGATCAATACAGATGTCCAATGCACCTCTTTCGTCCAAAAGATTAATAGCCACAATTGCAATATTAGATCCATCTGACATTCAGAGTCATATTTCTGTTATTTAATCCAGATAATAAAAAGCATCCATCTATTTATATATATAAAACACAGAACAGCCCAAGTTTAACACATTCTTTTATAGTGGCACATTAATTACTCACTGCTTTTGGATGAAGACGGTTTCTGGGAAGAGGCAAAATATTTCTGGAAAACATACAAAATAAGTTGAGTAGGATTTAATTATTTAATTGCTTGGCTCAGAGATGCGTTTCAAGATCTAGAGAGGACGAGGTCTGCAGTAAATGGATTTAATTGCAGCTATACACTGCTGCAGTGGTTGTAGTGATGCTATGCCCTTTGTATGAACCACTGTAGAAGAGCTTCTGTCCTGGACCTCAGGTGCCCTGCAACTGTCCACAGGACCTCACCAAACACCATGACACACAGTGTTGTGGATGCCACCACCTACTCTCCCTGGGGCATATGGCCTATTTAGTAGAGTGATATCCTAGCAATGAGACAGTGCTTATGAAGCAGCTTCCTACACTCCTGGGGACACGGGAGTGAAATCGGCTGCATACTCAAGTTGCCTTTGCCTCTTTTCCTCCAGAGACTTGGAATATAAATCACAGATTTACTGTGTCCAGTTTCTTTACAAGCAATTCTGTGCCCCATCCCCTGCAAAAACATCTCATTTGTGAGGGTGCAGAGATGGGTAAAAGGACTTTAAACTGGCTTCCAGAGACCTTTTACCCCTGCACTGGATCGCTAATGGTATAGTCAAGAAAATAGTACCCATTTGGCAAACTGGCTTGAATACAGAAGTTCGCAAGGAAATGAGAACTTTCAATTCTTACCTTGTCCCAACATCCCTAGCTATTTGTGTATCCCGACAATTGCTTCTTTTCTAAAGGCTACACAACAGAGGAGAAAATTTTGTCTCTGCTAATATTTTGTATTGATATAAGCTGCTGTTGACTTACCTAGAAGCATCCAGCTTAGGTGACTCTCTGGTCATGCTGTGCATGTGGGAGTGCTCCGTATTCTGAGCAGACATAGATGGAAGTGGCTTAGTGAACCTAGTAATAAAACATGAATTAGGAAAAGAAAATTGTGTTTAACAACAGCGAATACAAAGGCAACCTCCTTTCTCTTCCTCTACCCCCTCAAAATTCTAAAAAGTACTCTTAAGAGATTTCTTTTTAATATGCATTATGTTTGGGTTATTGAAATTAAAATGGAAATGGATGGCAACCTTTGTGTAGATATTCTGAAGAGAGAGAATTACTATATGTATATCTTTTAGAGAGAGAACTATCAAACATATAGTATCTAGATGAGAAAATATATTTTCTGACAAGTGTTAAATAACACACAAACATTCATAGCAATGGGTTACCTGGTTACTAGCGGTGGTGCTGGTTTTTCCTGTAAGAGAAAATGCACTGAATTATTTGGTCACTTCTTGATTACATAAGATACATTTGTATGATCTCATTTATGTTATCACAGCAATATCTTATTTTTGCATTGTGGTATAGATACATAGTAGAACTCTGCCTGGTAATCTGCACTAGGATGGGAGAGGCAAGAAGTCACCACCAGTAAGCCTGTGAAGCCCTGAGCACGCTGCTTTGGCTGCATGTCATGTCAGTACCAGCAAGTGGGAAGAAAATTACTGTGTCAAAACTGTCATTGCTTCTTTGCCGCAGTTCTGCTTCTGGAAAGTATTCCCTTAGGCTGCTGCTTCCCAGACCGGATCACTATCACACAGGACTGGGAAACTTCAGCCCCTTCCCATTTACTCTGTTCTGCAGATCTTTTGAATTGGTTTGCCAGCTTTTCTGTGAAGGGAACGTCAGAAAGTTTTAAGTGCAGACAGAGATTTGTTCCCATCTTTCCCCTTTGAAAGGCTGATTTTTTTTTTTTTTTTTTTCTTTACAATTGCACTTGTGCCCTGCCTCAGGGCAATGCGAGTCAAACTATAGAAAGGCCTTACCTCTTCTTCAGGAACCTCGTAGACTTCTGTAGGACAGGGAGGAAAAAACATGTTCTTTGGTTCGCAAAAACGTACTGCATGTTACCAGAAAAACAGATCAGAATTTGCATCAGTTGTACTTCTGCCTCTGGAAAAAGAACTTGGAGAATCTGCTCAGAGCTTGATTCTGCCTCCAAAACCCTGCTGTAGCTTCTAGCGGGAACTTCAGGAAAAGTCCCAGGAAGTCTGATAAACAGTCACTGTATTAATGAACCTTCCCCCCACCCTTTTTTGTTGTTGTTGTTTTTTTTCCCCCCAAAGCAAGATGAATGCTTGTGTTGTGCGAACCTAGGACAGTTTAGAAAAGATGTGTTGTGTCAGCTCTGGTAGCCTTTCCTTGACTCTCTGGGAGAAAGACCAGGTGAATCAAATACAAGCTGGCTCATTTGTGTGGCCAGCATCCATCCCTGAGCTCTGTCCCACAGGTGTATTTTAATTCACAGCTATTAAAAGCCAAAACACCAGCACCCTTGTCTATGTCCAGTTTCTTGAATGAAAACTGAATCATATTTCAACAAATTCCATATCAGGCTTCATCGCTTTTATTGCGCTGAAAAATGTCTGCATTCCCACCAGGGGGAGATGTTTTATTTTTTTTTTTAGTAACATCTGTCAGGAGCTGGTTGTTGCTTGATACTGATTTACAGAAAGGATAAGATTGAAAAGGGCATTTTAAAATGTCTGAGGAGTAGCTCAGAAAATCTTAAGTCATTCAGAAAAAAACTTTCTTAGTTTGCGACTTCAAAGCTAAACACATTGCTAATGAATATGCAAAGACTAAGAACTATGTGATCAGTCTGTAAAGGTTACACTCCAAGCAATTAATGAGGTGATGAGTATGCAAAACAACTCAAAGTTAGCACAGCAAAGGAAGATTAAGCAAGTATATCTGCACTTACAAAAGCAAATATGATTCTTCTTACTTGCATCTGGTTTTGTTTCTTTTTTCCAAATAAATTGCTCTTTGTAAAACTTAAATGGGAACACTGTTATCACAGGATGTACAAAACATCAGGCTATATGGAATTTCTTTAAGGTTGCATGTTGATGTGGTTTTAAAGTACTGAATCTTGACTCCTACAGTGAAATGGGATTACTAACATACTGATTCCTATCATTGTTTTTGCTATATCGATCCGTTTGCTTTCCACCACTACAGCAAAAGACTCAAAATAAATTAGTCTGGGGCAAGTGACTTGTTCTAGTTTTATTCATCCTTAAAACAGATTCACTATTCAAGCTAGGCAAAACAACTGCTGCAACACAGAAAAACCTAGAGGGGAACATATTTTTGTTTTACTGTAGTATGTCATACGGTTTGTGTTTTGAATACATCAAGCGTAATTTAATATTCCTCAGTCTTAGATTATTTTAACAGTGATACAAACTCCACATACCTTGCATATCAGAAGTAAGAGAAGGCTTTGGAGAAGTTGGGGGAGCTGACTTTGTTGTCTTCATAAATCTGTTCACAGGAGCTAAAAACATACTCATATACATATATACTTGTGCATGTGTGTATATACACACATATTTATATCTACACATACATATTAAAAACAATGTAATATTTATAGAATAAGAACAGATATTAAGTAGGTCCATGTGACCTTCAACAAATCAACTGAGGTAGAAAGCAGCTCTCATTTTAAAAGGGAAACATTACTCAGTGTTCATGGCTTGCTGAATAGGTTTGATAACTGTCAGTAATGTCCCAGAGCAGAACTACAAACTCTTCCCTGTTTACTTTTCACCTTTGGACTGTAATAATTTCACTCTCCAGCTAAATATACTTCAAATAGTGAGGTAAAAAAATTAATCAGAGTCTGTCTTTATTGACTGAAAATCTAAAAAGGCTTGTTCTTCTCCTGAGGCACTTCAGCAAACAGAGAATTTTAATGCTGTGGCTCCCTTGGATGAGGAGGGAGATCACACACCGTGAAAAGCTTCCTGGTTGTACAAGGGCTGGACTTTGAAACAGCTGAGTGAGAGAGGCAGGAATTAAACATGGCTTCCAATAAAGTTAAAAATAATTTTCCTTGGCCTTGTCATGGGCCCAAGTAGCCAATTGCCTTCTTACAGGCTGTGTTGTCTTTAATAGATGCACCTCCTCTCTCTGAACCCTAGAAAGAGACATTGATCCATTTTTTCCACTGCTGTTCCTAACAAGGCAATAATTGTTAGCTTAAATGACTAAAACTCACATTTTGTCGGTAGTGACGTGCTGCTTTCTGTGGGTTCAATATAGTTATCGTCGTCATTGTCCACCGGCACAATGTAATTATCCTATGAGAAATGCAGGACAAAATCTACCAGTTAAACCTCCATCATAACAACAAACTGTTGGGACTGAAGCCCTGGCAGCAGCTTGTAATAGTTGCTATTTCACAGTGACTGCTATTTCAGACATTTACTGTCCTACGTGGATGGGATTCTCCAAGACTGAAAACCCTTTACCAAATTACTCCAGTTCTGGACTGGTGGATAAAAGCCCTCCCTTTCCCTTTGGGCCTGGGGTAGCCTTTATGGTTGCTCTCTCCCCAATGCCTGCAGCTTGTTATGGATGAGCAAAAACTATTCTGTGGCCTAAAGAGCCTCCTGAAGTAGGTTGATATCCCCTACGAATCAGCATGGTACTTGCAGATCACAGCTTGTGATGCACAAAATGATTTGTACTTCAGAGGCTAACAGAGAGACCAGGCCATGTCATTGCTGCGTAGTCCATCTTATGATTGGTGTGGGGTCATCAGTTATTTAAACTGTCAAAACAAGTATAGCTATAAATATTACCTCATCATCACTACACTCCTTAGGCTTTGGTGGTACTTTTGGTTTTGCAGCAGATGGCGGCAACGGCAGGGATGGCACAGATGGTTTCTTTGGTCTGGACACGGCTGGACTGGGCGTACTTGGGAGAGATTTGTTGATGGGAGGAAGCTGCTGGTGACTGGTGCGATTGTCTTTTAATATGGAAGAAAACAACAATTTTAGTAAAAATTACACATTAGCCTCTGGACCGTCTTCTACTACTTGTGCAAACAAGTCTTTATTGTGGCTGCAGCTCAGGTCAAAAGGCAGCCCTGAGTGTATGCTGGTCCTGATGTTGAGACTTGTGAGCAAACTAGTCCTATTTCACCGCTCAAGGTAGCAACCTAGTTCTCTGTATCAGGCTGCCAAGGGTGCTTAGACACCAACTGTTCTATGAACAACTGTTTAACTCCTTGGAGAAAAGGTGGTGGCTAGGTGGTGTAGTCTATTAGTTAGCAAGTCCTGTGCCAGTATGAACTTTGGTGACAGGGAGTGAGAAAGAACATATCTGACACGAGAAAAACGACTGTTACACAGCAGAAAGGGTGGGACTGAAACACAAATTATGCCAGGTCTTCTGGCGTGTAATTTAAAGAATTCCCCCCCCTTTTCAAAGAACACATAAGCGAAGTGCTGATAAACTGTGAGCACATTTTCGCACTTCGATGATTATTCTGTAACCAATAGCAGTCTTGCATCATACAAAAATGAAAGCAGGCATCATGCCAATGTTTCTTTTCCCCATGGCTCAAATCTTCATCTAACTGAAGCTAACTTTCATTCACTTCAGTGCAATCTGCCCATGGTTGAAAAGAATCAAAACAGGAAGAAAAAATGCCTTTATGCTGGACTGATGTAAATAAAATCTTGAAGCTGCCCTGTGTTTCAGGATATTTATCCTCTTCAGTATCAATCTTGAAGGCCAATATGGAGTGAATATTTGGGCTGCTTTGTCCTCTGTTTTACCGCTTTTGGAATAACGATTTGAGATACAGAAAAGATTAAGGGACCGGACCAGTATTACGTGCTTAATCTTCAATACTAATTCCCGCATTAAAATACATGGATGAATATGGAGCCAAGTTAGTGATATCTCCCATACCTTTGCTTGAATTTTGTAGTTAGTAGATGCCTATCAAAGTCTTTAGGACACATTATATTAAAATTCTAAACATTGCTACCAGCAACATCAACCTGTTTCATGCTGTAATAACAAATCATACCCCTGAAAGCTGAAGACTTGATTGTCAGAATTAAAAGCAAACTCTTGAGAGAAGGACAGGTTAATTCATTTGAGGCCACTCCTCTTCTGGTACTGATAAATAAGCAGCTATCAAGCTGACAGAGTCAACTATTCCATAATTACCTGCATATTCACCCCTAGAAATAGGGAATGCGGAGGGAATCTTCTTTTTCTCCTGCTCACTTGGAGGTGGCTCATAGCTGTCATCGGGATTCTCTTCACTGGGGACCACGTACATCTCAGAGTCAGAGTGGTCATCCGGATTTTCATAATCGCTGTCCTGGAAAGACAGAACTTCCCATTTCTCATCTCATAACATACTTACGGCTTCATAGCAGTGTACGACACAAGTATCTTTGCAGGAGTACAATTAACTAAATTACAAGAATTTATCCTTGAAGGGACACGTGACACTCCTCTCTAAACAAACAGGCACTCCTGCCTGCCTCCACCTCTGCTCCTCCCAGGACATTCCTGCTCCCTGTCTCCTTGCTGTCTCCAAGGAGTCCTTTCACACCAAGAGCTCAGTCTTCAAATTATGGACCAACAGCTTGTTTCCCTTCACAGGACAGTTCCTTCCTAGTTCTGGCTGTGGCTCTTGCTATGTCCTGTCACTTCCTCTCCCTCTCCTATTAAAAGGGTACTCGGGATCTAACTCCAGAAGGAAACTAGTCACTTCAGGCTGATGGTTGTACCATTACTTTAGATGGCTGATGACCATGACTTGCTTCATTCTAATGTTGTCTAAAATCTTATCAGAAATTTTTAATTTTTTAGGAAGAAGTGGCTTTCCCCTCCTCACCTCTCCCACCCTGCCTCCCCCAAATATAAGATCTTACTGGTTTCTGAAATTACTGTTCAGTTTGAGAAGTCTCTCAAATTGATGCCATGAGCTTACCTATCCAAAAAGCTCAGCATCTGTGGCTACCACTCACAGTGCTTCTGAGTGTACTTCTAAGTTGAACGTAAAAAAATTGAGGTAGTTAAAAATCAGTGGCTACTTGTAAGTAATGCTGATATAACAAATAGATAACATTTCAGTATTAAGTTCAACCACAAGTAGATGATTCAAAAATGAACTTTTATTATTATTGCTTGTGCTGAACTTGTTGCTACAGTAACCTACTACCCCAAAATATGTACTTACAAAGTCATCTGACCATTGTTCCTCTTCATTGTCTGCATGTTCTAAAGCAAACATTAGAGTTATTTAAGGAGATGGAATAGTGAATGTAAGTGTTTATCTTAGGTATAGATTAAAAAAAAAAATTTAAAAAAAATCATATTCAGTTAAAAAGAGAATGGTCAAAATTTCCTAAACAGTTCAGAGCAACACATCTAGTTTGGCCTGAATAGTAAATTAAATGCCTGCTTGCATGTTTTTGATAAATTGTTTCAGGACTGTTGGAAAAGCATTAGAAAATGACAAACTGCACACGGTCTGAACAGCAGAGCATGCACTTTACCCAGAGCGTCCCGCTAATGCATCTAATTTTTAAGTAGGAGTAACAATTTCTACATAACGGATCTATTGCTGACCTCTGGGCCCTGCGTTTTCTTGTTTCTCGGTTAAAGCTCCAAGACAGCACACTAATTACAAGTGTTTATATTAAACATGGAACAATTATCTGATAAGTTCCAAACTCTGTCCTCTTTGCTTCAGTTTTCATATCACTGTTTCCTTAACAAGATAGCTGTTAACTTGTAAAAATAGGCATGAACTAGTTGGTGGGCAGTGCTGTATGATAAGCAAATACAGTTCTACCTCTAAGATAATTCATGACATCATCATCGTCATATTAATAGTATTAAGATTCTGAATCTGTGATGATCCATTTGTTCAATTTTTTTCGTTACTTATTTCCACATCACAACTTCCGGCAGAGAGGACTGGACGCAAGTTCTCCTCCATTTTTAGAGCAGCCTACATGCAGAACCCTGGTAAATACTGATTTTGAAAGAGTGGGTACTTGCTACTCTTTCTTCATACTGGGACAACTTGGCACGTTCTGCTTGCTTCTCATTTCAGAGGTGTGAGCTACCTTCAGAGTTGTTGATAATGGTTCTCTCATTAACGCTGATAAAGCTATCTCATTAAAAACAAATTATGAGGAAGAGTATAGCTGAAATGCTGTTAGGTATATAGCTATCAAATATACGCAGACATGCCGTTTAAAGTTACATTAATACAGCCTTACCTGAAGCATAATCCCTTCGTGGTAGACTTGGTGGAGGTTTTTTTTTTAGCCTGTAAACAATAATTATTACATTTATGTTCTAATAAGTAACATTCACTAGAAAGGAGCATTAGCCAGACACATAAAAAAGCTGATAACAAAAGATACCTGCAGCTGAAGAAATACAGATTACCATCACAGATGCTTAGCAAATAGCTGCAGGAGAATGCTTTGAAAAGCTAGAAACAGATAAGAAATTAGAATCTAATCTGAGTTTGGTGAGTTTTTTTTGCCAAGAACATGTTTTGAGAGAACAGCTTCCTTGCCCACCCACCCTTCTCTTCATTTCCAATGCAGAAATAGATAACATAGGGGGCAGAGATAAACGCACATCTATCTGAAGATGAAAATCTGTTCAGGCTCACGGAGACTTTGCTGAGACTGTGGCATAAGACTATGGTGCAGCACTCTCCAGTCATATTTTTATAATTTTTTTTGTACTTTATTTTCTAATTAACTTTTAGATGTATACCAGGTCTCTCAGGGCCAGATTCTGTTTCCACCTACTATTATTTTATGGTCTTATGCTCCTTTTTGGTAAACACTGTTATAGCAGCATTTGTAATACCAAGTGCATCAAAACATAATTTGTAGAAATACTGAAAGGATCTTTGTGGCTATACACATACACGTGTATGTATGTGCCTATGTATGTATATTTAGCAAACAGTATACATACATGCAGTATATGTGTACACATACATAAGTGTACTCCTGTTCATACATATGTACATGTGTGTGTATATATATATATGTATACTCCTGTTTGCTACATTGCAGCTGTCCAGAGAAGACACTGAGTTACAGTCAGCTGATATATCAATTGTTTCATTACCCTGTTAAAAAAAGAGAAGAATTTGGGTTTAAGGTCAAAACGAATGGTGCTTGTGTGACAGCAGAGGCCAGACTGATGGATCTCAAGAGAAAAAACACCTTTGCTTTTTGTAGCCATATAAAACATTAATACAATTTACATTAAAATGACTCTTCAAAGTGACTTTTGAATATTGACTGACAGCTTCCCTGTAGCACTGATGAGACCTCACCATGGACCTGAACCTTTATCCACTGAATTGATGGTTTCACTCATGCTTCAATCAGGTCCTAACAAATTCATTTGCAAAAATAAGCAAATTATTTACAAAAAAATTGTCTACAAAGAATTTAAAACGTTTTCTTGTGATCTCTGAGCAACAGTGATGTCTACAAATTTTGCTTTACCACAAGAATTTGACATTCAGTATTTTAGGTCCTGAGCATGCGGCTTAGGTGCCATTATTCAGGTACCAATGTAATCCAGGGTGGTGGCATGCTGGCACTACCACATCAATTTACAAACCTTCCCCCACCTGTTTTGAGAAATGCTTTGCCTACTTTTGAGTTGAAGTCATTGTTCAGATAGTCACCAAAACAAAAAAATAAATGCACATGCATGAATCGGTTAATAAATGGTGCAGACATTGCTAAAGCTCAAAACCTCCCCCCCAAAAACCAAAGAACCAAACCCAAAACAATCTAGGTACATTATTTTTGAGGCGTTTACCTGCTTTGTTCATTACTAACAACACTAATGATGGATAGCTGCCTGCTCCAAGTCTTTAACTTCCCGCAGCACAATATAATTCAGTGTACAAACAGTAAATTAAAAAGCATTCTCAACAGCCCTGCTGTTGTCTTCTGTTCAGGTTAGCACAGGCATGTTAGAAAGAAAAACCCAGGGCCACTGCCAGGGCAGATCTCAGGTCTGAGGGAGGGCAGACCAAAATCTACTCATGCACATTGCAACATGTCCATTGTGAGCTGTTCAGAGATGGTGGAGACTTGGAAAACGGTGGAACTGAGGCAACAGTAAGAGGCTGTCTGGGTCTCAGTGTAAAGTAGGTGGCTTAAGCCACATTATACATTTCCAAGCTGCTAAGCAGAAGACTTCCAATACTTTGTCCCAGGCCTCGTAAATCCTGGCAGTGGCCCCAACAGAAAATGTAAATGTGTTATAAGGAAAGCATACAAAGCACAGAACAGAGGTCTGTGTCTAAGCAGCCTATCATGCCATTGTGCAGCTCTGAAATAGCATACCGATCCCAAGTATCTTTCCCAGTTTTGCAAATTAAGGCCACTTGTTCATTTTGGAACCTGAGTATCAATAGAAGAAAAGAAATAATGTTTCTGTCACAGAGCTGAAACAGGTCATGGCCACACCTATATTTGTTAGAATTTCTTCAAATATGTTATTTATTCTAAAATTCAAATACACTTAAAAAAATAATTCTCACTGTACTGGTATGAGTACTGAGTGCCAGAACTGAAATCCAGGCTCTTTTGAAGTCAATTGGAGCTTCGCTTTGTAAGAGCCAGAACTTACCCAATGTACAAACCACAATGCAAGCTCAAAAGACATAAGCCCCATGCCAAGGAATCGTTACCCAGCTGTTTCAGATCCTGATGTTATTATCCACATAGATGCTTGCAGAGTGACAACTGACTCTGTCCTGTTCCCCTGAAGTTAATGACAAGGGACTGAAAGAATCAAATGCCATCCAACTGAACATACACATTTAAGTGGAAGACAGAATGATTTCCTAACATATCTTTTAGCAGAGTTATGTAAAATTACAGCAAATGCAATTTCCAAGTAAAATATTCTAGTGCTACTCTCCTCTGGACTCAAGTTATAGGTGGTGAAGTATCTCTGTGTTACCTGTGACAGAACACAATTAAATAATTCAAGTTTCCATTTACTTTAGTGGGATCAGCATTTTTCTAAGTTTTAGTAGAAAATAAGTAATTTTCTGGAGATTTTGAAACATCCCTGAGAAACTTCAGTTCTAAAGGACTCAATAAATTCCAAGTACATTTGTGAGAGTATATTTACAGGTTTTTAAAAGCAACATAACATATCTTACTATATACATTTCAGCTTCAACAAATAAGCAAGTAGCATTTGAGACATTTTACGTAATGGGGTCTAGATGCTGCTCACACAAGAACAGAATGCAATATACAGAAATTCACAATACCTTACAGGAGAACAAACTATTTCATTTAAAAAAACCCAATATATGCTGAGATTTTCCCTCTGCAGCATGCTGAGGTTGATCCAGCAAAGCATTGTTGTGTTTTCCTGCACTATATGGGTGAATTGTTAAGTAAACTGCAGCAGAGGTCTGGATTTTCTGCTCTAGCAACATTTCTGC
>VFFE01007811.1:2145042-2158438 GCA_008921705.1 Burhinus oedicnemus
ACACCCCCCCACCCCCCACCCCAAATCACATGCTGCCTGGAACAGCATGAGTGGAATTCCCTTGCAAGAAAACACAGGCTGGCATCAGCTGGCTGCGTTGGAGCTGGTGTTTTCTATGGCTGTTACATGTGTATAATGCATAAAGACATAGTTAAATTCTTGAGGTGCAATGAGATAAGCTGCTTCAGTTGCTGCTGGTCTAGGAGAGGGGGTTACTGGCCCTTATCCACTCCGGGGGCTTATCACAGCCCACCCCCTGCAATGCTTTTTGTGATGGGAGAGGAGGAAGTTTGGAGCTGGAGGTGGTACCTATAACACCAAACCATCAGTTCAAGGAAGCTTTACAGATAAAGATCAAAGGCTCAGTATCTCAGAGCCGTGAAGAAAAGTTGAAAGAGGCTTGCTTATGGGCAGAAGTCAATTACAAACTCCTATCTGTGAGGAAGCAGGAACAACTAATTGTCTTCTGCTGTGTTCATGACATGCACAAGAGGAAAGGACTATAAATAGTTTAGTTTCCTCAAAAGTGTTGATTTTTTTTTTTTTTAAGTCTGAGTAACATCCTATTCTGCTCACTTTTCAGTCATCCACTATTTTGTCTAAAGGCAAACTCCATCATTAGAGCAGGTGTGTGTTTAGATGGTACACACAGAAGCACAGAAAAGCTAAATATTGATTATACTTTTCATTTTCATGTGCCCTCTACGTAATCCTCACAAAGACGCTGTCAATCTCTCTTGTACTAGTAAGTACTAACATACTGAGTAAATGAAAATACATAGCATGTAAAGGCATAATATATCTTTGACACAAATCCATCCTAACATGAAATTAAATACTATAATTACTTTGAGGTGACTGGGGATTCTGCGCATTGAAAGAACCTATGCAGTTACTGGTGGGGCTGACAACTGAAGCCCAATGACACCAACTACTTGGTGCAACTCCTTTTAGATCAAGGCTGAGGCTTGTTGTCATATGTATGGACAGTATATTAATACCAAAGATTTCATGTGCTTACGTTGTAGAGCATTTTTTGCAATTACTTTTTTCTTTTATTTAGCAGAGAAGAATAGTAGACCTGGTTCCTGTTGCCTTTCTTCACTGCTTGTGGGTGCTTCACAGCTCTTTCTGAATATCACAAAGTGATGGCCTGGCAGTTTTTAGTATAGTTTCTTAAGTATGTATACTTAATAAAAGCTGAAGGCATTTCAGGTTTGGACACCTCTTCCCTCTTTATCCAGCCTGCTGTCCCCTTTCTCCCAATTGGATAATAGTAATGCTGTAAGCAGTACAGAGAATAATTAGCTATTATGATGTGCAATACTCACTTAGCCTATCACTTCTGACACAAAAAGTTATTTTCCTTTCTGTAACTGACCTGCTCTGTTCCAAGTCTTTTTGGTTAACTGATCCCTTTTATGCACCAGCTGTCTGGATGTGAGCTGATGCATCAAAAAACCCAAAAAACCAACACAGAAGCTACATTCACAAGGCTTATTCCATTTTTCTGAAAGGTTTGCAAGCAGCAGAAGGAAACTAAATGTATTAGGTCACTCTGAAATACTGTTCCAGTTAAAACTAACTGAATGGTGTACCTCCCTGAAGGACTAGCACCCTACAGCCCAGTAGGTGAAGGACAGCAAGGACAGAAATGTAAGAGAGTAAAGTGGTTTTTATATTTCACCAAAAAGAGGAAGCACAAAGTCATTGCAGGGAAGTGAATAAAGACAGGACTTGGTATGGACCCAGAAAATTATCACTCGTCAGTGGTAACATTACTTTTAGGTGCAATTCTACAAGCATTTTTGAAAGGCGAGATAAAATTTCTGTCATTCCTGCAGGCATGTAGATTGAAAGTGTGTTACAGTCACATGAAGGACATGAAAGGAAATGAAAAAGTAAGAAAATAGAGTGAACTGAACATGGAAAGCTGAAAGCTTTATTTTGATCTGGTGTTCCAACAGAGTGAGTTCTTCTGTTTTTTCTCCTATTTTACCTCTTCCATAAATTTCAACTCTGTCATTTTAGTTCTGGTCACCTTCTGAAGGACATTGAAAAAGTCTATGTCTAACTATGTAATGGGCTTGACCAAGATTTAGTCAGATACTTAAGCACACGTCTAACTTCAACTACCTTAAAATTAGGCAAGTACTTAATTTTTTTGTTAAGGTCTTGCTAATGTGGGCACATAAGCACTGACAAGAGATGAATATGTCTACTTCACGATCTGAGTGCAGTCTTCATCAGTGTCTTTGCATCATTTAAGACTGCTATGAAAATACATTTCTAATGTAGTGATTTTAACCCAGTAAGTTCACAGACTGTGAAAGGATTAAAAAAAAACAAACAAAGGGTATGATTCTTCCATAGGCTGGAAAACTTTGTGGGCTCAGTAGTTTGAAGGCAAGGTGCACTAGAGAAAAGGGAGGCTTTTCTAAACAGCCTCTTAACTCCTCTTCTTAAATCGAAAGTGCATTTATATGCATAATGGTCTGCATTTGCTCTACCAAATAGTGCTCTGACAGCCAAACAGAACAGAGCAGAGCTTCTAGATGTGGCATTAAACTTTAAACACTCCCATTAGCGTACTCCTAGAGACAAAATAACCCCAGATATCTTAATGCTGCTCAATATTCACAAGTCTCTAAGATTGGTTCCAAGACAGTAGCTTTTACGTGTATAGGTTCTAGATATACTGAGTAGATGTAAGAAATTAAAAGAATCACTAATTTTAGTATTTTTATACATTTGCATTGCTTTTTGAAGAGCCAAAGCTTTTCTTAAAATAGTATTGCATTATTGGTTCTGTTCATACTTGCTCAGCATAAGAATAAAGGAAAATCCCCATAGCTGGACTTTCAGCATGTTTTTTAAACTGTCCTTTATGGCCCAGTACTTCCTTTTCCAATCTCTGACCAGATTTTTCCCCCTCTCTCGGGCAGTTTCTCTACAGGAATGGCTGAGTTGGAAGGAGACGGGAACTCTCTCTTGTTCCTCTCTAAAGCATAACTTTTTTTGACTCTCAATTTTTATCTCACCCATTAGCAACTGAAGTGTAGCAACTAATTTCCTCTGTGTATTTTTGCTCAAGTCATGTAAAGCTTATAGCAAAAATTGCAGATGTTGTATTTTATGCCTTTACCATTAAATTATTATGTATTATTAAATTGAATGTCTTCAGCATTAGGTTCCCTTTAGCTGAAGTGATTCTACCATTTGGAATCAAAGTGATAGGGGTACAGGATAATGGATACATTTTTGACACATCGGATGAAGGCTAACAAATACTGCTGTACTTGGGCTGCAAGTGTTTTTGCTCAAGCTACAGAAGCATTATATCCATCATAGATGTTGATGTAATGTGGCTTCACCAAGGGCAAGTCCTGCCTGACCAACCTAGGGGCCTTTTATGATGGAGCGACTACATCAGTGGACAAGGGAAGAGCTATGGATGTCATCTATCTGGACTTCTGCAAGGCCTTTGACACAGTCCCCCACAACATCCTTCTCTCTGTATTGGAGAGAGAGGGATTTGATGGCTGGACTGTTTGGTGGATGAGGAATTGGTCACATCCAGAGGGTCGTGGTCAATGGCTCCATGTCCAGATGGAGAACGGTGACAAGCGGTGTCTCTCAGGGGTCTGTACTGGGACCAGTACTGTGTAATATCTTCATCAGTGACATAGACAGTGGGATTGAGTGCACCCTCAGTAAGTTTGTGGACGACACCAAGCTGAGTGGTACGGCTGACACACCTGAGGGACAGGAGGCCATCCAAAGGGACCTGCACAAGCTTGAGAAGTGGGCCTGTGTGAACCTCATGAGGTTCAACAAGGCCAAGTGCAAGGTATCAATACAGGCTGGAGGATGAAGGGATGGAGAGCAGCCCTGCCAAGAAGGACTTGGGGGTACTGGTGGATGGAAAGCTGCATGTGAGCCAACAATGTGTGCTTGCAGCCCAGAAAGACAACCGTATCCTGGGATGCATCAAAAGAAGCATGGCCAGCAGGTCAAGGGAGGTGACTCTGCCCCTTTGCTCCACTCTAGTGAGACCCCACCTGGAGTACTGCATCCAGCTATGGGGCCCTCAGCACAGGAAAGACATGGACCTGTTGGAGCAGGTTCAGAGGAGGACTACAAAAATGATCAGAGGGCTGGAGCACCTCTCCTATGAAGACAGGCTGAAAGCTGGGGTTGTTCAGCCTGGAGAAGAGAAGGCTCTGCAGAGACCTTATTGCAGCCTTTCAGTACTTAAAGGGGGCTTATAAGAAAGATGGGGACAAACTTTTTAGCAGGGCCTGTTGTGGTAGGACAAGGGGTAATGGTTTTAAACTAAATGAGGGTAGATTTAGACTAGATAGAAGGAAGAAATTTTTTACAGTGAGGGTGGTGAAACACTGGAACAGGTTGCCCAGAGAAGTGCCAGATTCCTGGAAACATTCAAGGTCAGGTTGGACAAGGCTCTGAGCAACCTGATCTAGTTGAAGATGTCCCTGCTTATTGCAGGGGGTTGGAGTAAATGACCTTTAAAGGTCCCTTCCAACCCAAACTATTCTATGATTCTACATGGGGTGGCAATGACACAGATCTACTAGAGGCTACTCATGGATGTATGTGTTTTGTTTATTTTCTACTGAAGTCTATCAAATTTTATTAGAACTTTGGTCCCTAGGGTTATACGGCCACTTCAATGGAGCCCACATGGGCTGCCATTAAAAGGGGAAATTCTGCTCTTCTCTGCCCTCGGTGCTTACCCAGCTATGATGAATCATGGAACTTCCAGCTGGGAAACTAACTTCTTTTTTCTTATGCCAATTTAGATATCAGCAGGATCAGATCCAGCTTCATCACGTGGTCATGGGAACCATTGTGCCAGTGTGAGTGCAGAGGCAAGTGGCAGGGCAAGCAGGGGCATTGGGAGGGTGGAAGAAAGGGACCTACTCTTTTGGTAGCAACTCAAACTTAAGTTAAACTGGCCATGTAATTACAGCTTCAGTAGCACTTAGCTGCCTTTGTGCTTCTTGCACAGATGCCTATAGTGTCTATATTTTAAGACATAAAGGAATCATTTAGCCATATATTATAGCCACTTGCATTAATAGCCTACTTCACCCAGTTGCCCCTGCATTAAACTTGAAATTATATACTCATGTTTTTCATATTATTGCCTCAGGATGCATTATTTTAATTCATTCTAAAGTATTTACTGTGTAGTATATAATTCATGTTGAGGTCATAAACCTGTAGCATCGCATGTCTGGCTTTGCTTACGTCTGGAAAATGAACTTGTCCAGAATGTATATAGATTAGGAATAAAGATGCTAACAGAATTTCCAAGCTTCTTTTACCCCTCAGTCATTTACTACAGCTGTCACAAAACAAACTTATTTACACAGTATGTAAAGTCCTCCACAGTCTACCAAAAAAATCTAAGATGGTTCCCTACAGTCAAATGAGAAAATATTGTCACTTTCAGCCATTCTTTTCCATCAGTTTTCCCATTCTCTTGTCTGCTGAGCGCATGAAAACAGTGATATTTACTTTCTAAAACAGATATTTGCTTATCTATCACATTGTAACATGCTTTAGGGTACTTAGACTATAAAAGAGATAAAAAACTAAAATCAGTCCTCTAATGCAGCAATCATTTTAAAAACCACATAAAATGTACAAGATAAATACTACATAGTGAGCAGATACATTCTTTCTTTTCTGATGAGCAGAGACTTACAAATCATCTGCAAGAGATGATTTAGACATCTTCAGATGGCTAAAAATTACTTTTAGCTGATTCCTGAAGTCAAATTCTACCTATGAAAGAAGCAGTTTTGAGGCATTTCCATTAAATACAGCAAATAGAGTAGGTCACAAATTTCCCTCATTGCAGTGTGCATACAGTAATGTGCTACAGTGGAGAAGCACAGTTTAATCCTGAATTATACTGGTCCAATAAGCTAAAAGGAAACATTCACTTTTTTTAAAATGTCAAAAATTTCAGTTAATGTAACATTGTTAGCGTTAAGTAAGATGACTTCAACTCTACAAGTTGTCATTTTTTCACTTTCTGTTCTACAGATAATTGAAATCTTATTTTTTCCTCTAGGTTTGGTCACAATGCTGGAAATGCCCGCAGTGTTGAAACTCCAGATTTCACTCATGCTATTAACAGAAAGCAAAACCAATGGAACTCTTAGGATATTTAAAAATGTTTCAGTTATACCTTGTCCGGCCAGTTACAACCCTGAATATGGTTAATCAGGAATTTTGATCAGGTTAAATGATTTTCCAAAACTAAATACACCAAAAGCAGAACTGAAACTTGATTCAATTAGTCTTAACTTTTTCAACTGTTTGTTGACTAACAAAAGCTTTGCATCGCAAGACTATCAGACAGCTCTTGGAGACATAATCAAATAGCAGAGGCATTTTCCAGGGTGAGAAAAGAAGCCACTAAAAACAACACTTCTTTTCAAATAAAGAGGTATTTATATCAATTTCTACCAATGTGGGAACTCTTTTTCCTCCTCTTGATAATCTAATGTTTTTCTATGCGCTAACACAAGCCATAACAGTGTAGAGGGCTTTTCTGCAACACTGCATGATCAGCATATTTGCTTTCCAAAAGAAAAGCATCTATCACATTATAATGTAGTGTGCAGTACGTAGGTTTTGAATGATTCTGTAAAACACAAAACTGTTCTGAGATCAACATATCACTGGGTACCTGCAATGTCATAATATGATTTAATATCTAGCACTCTGCTCAGCTGTATGGGGTACAGTTTTAAATGAACGGTAAAAAACGGGTATGTCAATGTTGTGGTTTGGGCTGGGCTGGCCACTTAAACAAGTGACAGATGCTGTCTTTAACCCCTCTCCCCTTCAGAGAAGGGAGAGCATCTCCCTTCAGAGGAGAGGAGAGAAGATGAGAGAGACTTATGAGTTGAAAAGAAACTAAACTACTTTAACAAAATATTAATAATAAAATAATAAAAAGATAATATTGATAAGAAAATAATGGAATCTATACAACCCACATCAGGCTCCCAGGATGACGATCATGTCACTGATAGGCACTGGGAAAGTCCCAGACTGGACTCAGCAAGGGCCAGGAACTGGATTCCAGGTCTGGATTCAGGAACGCACGGATCAGGATCAAAGGCAGATGAACAGAGTCCTCCTCAGATGCCAGCCATTGAAGAAAGAGACCGACCCCTTTGGTCCCTCAGCTTTTATACTGAGCAGGAGGCAGATGGGATGGAATACCCTCTTGTTCAGTTTTAGGTCACCTGTCCTGTCCGCTCCTCCCTGCAGGTGCGACCCCTCTACGCTTTTCTGCTTCCAACCCTCCAACTTGGTGTATAAGAAGTTAGCTGACCTTGGTTGTTATAGCAGTAAGTATAAGCAGGAACCTCTCTGCATGCCATCCCTTGCTATTAATTAAAAACATCAGACCTTATCTGCTATAAGCAGATACTGAAAAATATGCTGTTAATTTCAGAGTGCAGTTAGTTAGAAGAGAATTAACTGAAAAGTAAAATTACTGAAAAGAAAATTGGTTCTGTTTTACCTCAAACTAGGACAGCCAAGTTTGCTGGAATGTTTTATTTTTTCCATAGCCAAGAAAATTGATTTATTGGGATATTTAGTTGGCTATCGGTAAAAAAAAAAAAGCTAGTCTTTAGATCCAATCTATATTATTAACTTTTACTGAATAACTGACAATCACAGGCCTAACATGATGTCATTTGTGATTGCTATAGTTGGCAAATACTCCTACTGTGGACAGTTATTTTGGCAAAACTACAATGTCACTACAAGATCTAATTTTATTTGGAAGAGCTTACATATGAGGCAGTGCTGGAATAAACTATGCCAGTAACAGACTGATTTTGCCAGCACAAGTAGAATGAAGCTATAGGTACTATATAAGCATAGCTGATCTTGTGAACAGACTATATTCTTACACTGCTGCCTACATAGAGGTTAAACTGGGGCTCTTCACCATAGTTGCAGTATTACACCACATCCTTTTGTCCACATTGCCATATTCTTATTTAAAACATAGGTAGATCACACTCACACTCGAACACGCTTTTCTATAAACAGCATCATAGGCAGGAAATTCTGTATGAGAATAATTTACTATGTGGCAATTTAGGTTTAAAAAAAAGTAATGGTTTTTGGTTGTTTTGGTTATTTTTGATGAAGGCAGGATGACATAGCTGAAAAGAAGGATGATAAGAGAGGGGAAAAAAAAAAAAGAGGAACTTTAAAGGGATTGTTATCATGAAATGCTTGTGCAGAGAGAAGGGAAGAAAGAAGGACAAATACAGATGGGGTGGAGGCTCTGCTATGCCAAAGCAAGGATGGAGGGAGAAGCAACAGGAGGATTTGACTGGAGAAGTCACACTGGGGGTGAAAGAAGGGATTTTTACAGCGCTATTTCGGGAAGTTTACATTTTGTATCTCACTGCATTCCAAAGTCCAGAGGTGAGACAGATTCATGAACTGTTTAAACTAACAGAAAGTTAGAGGAAATAGAGATTATACAGCTTCATCATTTAACCACAGTTCCGCACTTTGTATGGCAAACTGGACCTAACAATCCTACAGAAAGAACTTACGTTTGTACTCATCAGCACAGCAAATGTAGCTGGTGACCTCCTTGTCCCCCACGCCTGTGAAATTCAACTTTAAAAATTGCACACAGTCGGCACTGTGATTTAACGTGACTTTACATTCAGCCTACATTTTGCTGGGCTACAATGTGTGTGCACCACAAAAGCTGCTGTTGGAACAAACCCTAACCACGCAGTGGAAAGTTGTCAGGAGAAACTGGAAACTGAGACAGAAGGCTGCTGGAGGTAGCAAGGGGTGGTGACCCACAGGACTTTCATGGCCATTATGCCCTTAGGGGCCAAGGGTGGAGGCAGCTGAGGCTTTTGCTAGAAAGAGGAGAAGAACAGAGCAGGTAGAAGAGGAGAAGCGAGGGGGCCCGGACTTGTGAAGAAGAGATAGGGATGGGAAACTAGAAGGGGTTGGTCTGGAAAAGTCTCATATGTGGAATGGTTCTGATTTGGGCCTTTAGACCACTGAGCAGTGTACTGGGCGTTTGCGTGGCCTTTCCTCCGGTGTCTATGAAACTAACAAGGGGAACAGATGCTAAAGTTGGATGTGGACTTTGGTGCCCAGTTCTGTCATGGGGAGCATTCTCTAGCTTACTTTGGAACTCCCGTTTCTTTCCTGCTTGAGTTTATTTTTGTTCTTTTGTCTTGTTCACGTCCATTGATGCCATAAACTATGTTAAAATTTGATTTGAAAAAACAGATTAAGTTTCTAAGTCTGTTTGCTATAATTCACTATTAACAGGAATTAGTAGAACTACTGTAATAAAATATTTTCTTACAGTGCAAAACTAATATTCAGATATTCCCTATTCATTTTCCTCAAAAAGTACATATACCATATGATACAACATCCTATACATAGAAGCTATCAGTTTACAGTTAAATATCATTTCACTCCCAAATGAATTCATTTTCTGCTTATACGCTTTCAAGAGGAAACGGTACCAGAAAATCCTCTGGTAAAGAAAAGATGTAGTAGTTACAGTCAAGCTCTCTCTATCAGTAGAAAACTAGTGGAGACCATAAATACCTTCTTGATAGACAACTAACAGACATTCAGGCCTTAAGGAAACTCCTCTTGATTTTAACAGAATTAGGACTTAAATCCTCCTGTTTAAGCAAGGGGTGTTAAAACAAAGTATTGCAAGTAAATTAACACACTTGTCCAACCTGAGAAAAAAAAGAGTCACTTGCTTTTTTGCTTTTCATTTGGGAGTTATGGTTAGATAGTGATTTTAATTGGGGTTTTTTTGTTGTTTTGGGGGTTTTTTTTTGTTTGGTTTGGGGTTTTTTTGGGGGGGGGGCAGAATTGCTGCAAATTAATGAAATAATCTGAAATGAACATGAAACTGTGCTCTTGGAAAAATCTATTTGCAATCTGGAAGTTGTTGGCTGCATGACCTTAGGCAAGTGAAAGCATGTGGTACATGTCTCGTTCATGCCATTGTTTGCCTGTCACTGCAGTGGTGATGGCAATGATGCCTTTGAAAAAGACTGTGATACACAGCTATGAGCAGAGAGTCGTTATTAAGGTTTGTGGTCATAATAAAAAAATGCAGGAAGTCTGAAGAGATGCTAGAGCAGAGTCATACAGAGCAGCTAGGAATTATTTAAAGACCAGGAATTACAGGCTCATAGTCTAAAGAAGTTGAACCACAAAAAGAGTCTGCAAGTTTGGTGCTGTATCTTTTGAGTTGCTGACTTCCTGTTACCTTTACTGCCTACCATCCCTGATTATGAGTGCTTCTATTTATGTATACATTTGTCTGCAGCATACATTTTTTTTCTGAAATTCAGGCTGAAATCAAGGCACACTAGAGCCTGCCATGGCAGCATGGCTATCACTCACGCATTCACTTCACACTTTAGAAAACCATTCGAAGTACCAAATTACATGTATGCACTACATAAATAATTTATCTCATGATAAAAAAACCAAGCCCTGGAATTCATTTTTCCTGACTATGTGGAAGCAATTAGAACACACAACATACTCTGAGGGAATACTTGTGTAATCCTGTGCATAGCTTATAACAAACACTATATAAAAATAATGCTAGAATTCCATGAAGTTCCAGCATTCTTATCCAACTAATACTAAAGTTAATCAAGTGACTTAACTGCAAACAACATCTATAACACAACATGGTAGTTGAAGAGGCACATAAGAACGCTCATAATTCTTATTGTTGCAATAAACAAACAAATGGAATATGTTAAGAATTTAGATCTAAACTAAGACTTGCTAACGCAATAAAAAGCTAGGTCTGGTAGGCTCAGATATACTCACGGAGAATAGATGAGCTCAGCAAAACCACATAATATCTAGTTTTTCAGGTCTACACTTAAAAAATCAAAAGCTCTACTCTCAGACACTGACTCAACAGCAGTGCTACTTTAATTTTTGCTGCTACAAAGCAGAAATTTTAAGAAAGCTGTCTTCAGAAAAATGTGAACTATAATTACACCAATTGAAACTATGTTTGGTAGGAATATTTCTCGGCGTTGCATCTTGGCATATGGAAGAAGGTGAGTTTTACATCTAGTTCATGTAACATTCAGTACAAACTCTGAACCATCTATGTGTCTTCCCTGCAGGTAGGGGGCTATATTAGGCAGTCAGCTGCACTGCCAATAATTCATGTCGTGCAAAGGGGTATTCAGTTGTTTCAAAGAAGGAAGAAATGGCTGCCACCATGTTATGCCGATCTCTTCCTCTATTTGCATCTCTCCCCTCAATTTATACTATGAATATGGGAAGTTCTGCCTTCAGTTTTTTTAAATCCTGATACTGTAGTAAGACCATGTAGCCAAATACCCAGGTTTCTGTTTAAGGAGGTATTTTGATGTGTTCAAATCGAAGCACGCACGCACTTCCACTGCGTGTAGTGAGAACACTCACACGTTTGAGAAATGTGTGCTCCCATGCTCCTTACACAACTAGGATGAATTAGCCATAAGGAGCAGAGAAAAAGTAGCTTTTAATATTTCAAGATAACACAGGAAAGCAGAGCTACCTCCTCCTCTTCCTTACTTTACAACAACATTAAAACTTCAGAGAAGATGAAGAGTGTCAGCCAGTGCAAAGGCGCAGCAGAGATGCTATGGCTGCCTTTCTGGTTTAGGGCTTTTGAATCAGTTCACAAACAAGTTGTGGACCATTATAACCCTCACATGTAGACCCCCTCTGTATACTTGAAAGTACTCCTCCTTTAATCATTTGCAAAGGTGCAGAAGGTGCATCCCAGCTACAACTTTATCACAGCAGAGAGTGCATGTTTTACTTCTTTACATGCCAGTAACTGTCTTGATGGCATCAAGCTTTCCATCATATCGCTCAGCTTATTATTTGAGATAGCCAACATTCAGCCCTAACACCATTTAGGCCATTTTAGACTATTTAGGGTGATAAATTGCAGACAACGAGGAAACTCACTGTCTTCTTCCCCCTGTCCATTGAGCCTTCCACAAGAGTTCTTGCCTGGGCTGTAGGATGCAGTCTGCTAGGCTTTATTAGGTGTGCCTGGCTGAGGAATATAAGGGTCACTGCGGCTCTTCAAGTACACCCCACCCCAATATTTCAACAGTATGGAAGACCAGATATCAAGAAATGCCTTTCCATCACAACTGTATTTACGAGAGATTATTTTGATTTGCATTAAGGCTTCTGGGGAGAGGGAGAGAGACTTAAGAATGGTTTACAAATTACTATTGAGTGCTTAAGTAGGAGTTATTTTAGAAAAAAAAGTGTTTTTCGGTATTTCATTCTTCTTTTTCAAGGGAAAAAAGTTTAATCTGAAACAGGACTTCTTTTAACTATTCAGAAAAAAAAGTCACAATGAAAGAGCCTTGACTTGCCAACTCCACCAGCACACCAACAGAATCACACTAAAAATACTTCAGTAATGGTCAGCTTCTGCTTTTTTCCTCTCAAACCCTGTATTTAACATTGTTCTCCTTCACTTAGGAACATTTCCCATTTTCCAGTTCCTTCTATTCCACCAGTTCTTTTGAAGATTAGGCAATATTACAGGACTTAACTGCAAAAGCCATCTTCATAGGACATTCTGATTAAACCACTAAGCAATTAATTAAGTCTTCCTAATTTGCATAAGGCTCATACATCTTAGCGAGTCCACGACTACATTCTTCCAGCTTTGAAAACAGACACTTCAAAAACATGATTCTTTTCACTGCAGATGAAGCAGATGCGCATTTTTTTGCTTTGAAATCTGTGCCCGATTAATCGCTCCAGACCTGTATTTACCTTCCGCACTTCCCTGTACCGCCCTGGCGACCAGCAATAACGCCGTTTTACTCTAAAACTCCTGCCAACTTCCTCGTGTCTCAGAGCCTCCCAGTCCCCCCCCTAATTCCCGTGCGGGGAGCGGCTCCCGGTTACCCGCTCCCGCCCGGATCCCGCCGAGCTCCCGGCCCGCAGGAGCCCCCGCGCCGCCCCGCTGCCCGCTCGCGGACGAGACCCAGCACGGACCAAACCCTACCTGAACTTCTCCCCAGCCGGCACGGTCAGCTTGTTCAGCTTGTCCATGCCCCACGCTGCACCGGGACACGCCGCGCTCGTCCCGACCCGGCACCTGCCGGCGCGGCCGCGTCCTCCCGCCGGGCTCGGCTCGGCTCGGCTCGGCCCCCTCCTGGTGCCGTGGCTCAGAACGCGGCGGAAACTTCTCTGCTAATAATGCCTCCGCTGAGTTAAATCGCAGCCGCTGCCGGACCGAGTTGCTGAAGACTCTCTCCGTCCTACC
>VFFE01007811.1:2158458-2182712 GCA_008921705.1 Burhinus oedicnemus
CAGGTGGCTGCAGAACCGGCAGCCGAGGTGGAGCCTTTGGAAATGGAAACGCGAGGCCTCCCTAATCCGCTCCTCCCTTTAGACCTTTCGGAGTGCCTTTGGGAAGCGCTGGCTTGGCCTTGGAGGAAGGTGACCCGGGAGGAAGGTGACCCCGCAGTTCGGGTGCCCTGGTTTTCCAGCGGGTGAGGCTGCGATAAGCCGCAGGGGGCTGCGGCAGGGCCAGGTAACCCGCCCTCAGCTGAGCGTCCCGCCCCGGGGGGCTCGGCAGCGACTGATGCAGGAGCTCGGCTCCATTCTTCTCCCCGCTCCTCTGCGCTTCCCAGTGAAGATGTGCCAGGTAGCAACTTTTCCATTCCCAGAGGTCCTCCAGCAAAACCAGAGAAAATCACCCTGTTAGCCCCATTCCTTTGAATATCACTGTCGGAGGGGGGAAAAAAAATTCCTCACCCTATTTAACTAAGGTAGGAGCAAACCCAGATCCTTCCAGGGGTGTAGGATGAGGCTGTTCCCATCCAAGATGTAGGCAGCTGATCTGTGAATAATGGCTCTGACATCTCTGAACCTGTTTGGTTTGGGTTTTTTTTTTTGCTTAGTCTTGGGCTCAACCATTTTTCCTCTTTAAAGATGAACTTTATAGGCAGCTGGTTGTTTCTGAGGGGCAATGTAAGCAGATATTCATGTTCAGTCTTTATCCTTAAGTGCTGATTAATTTGAATTCTGCACCTTTGGAGGATGACTCCTGTTGCTCTCTTTCTGTGTCTTTGGCCTGTCTGCAGCTTAGTTTATAAGCTGAGGCTGCTCTAAGCAGGAAACCTACTCGTCCTTTTTTAAAACATGTACATCTGCATCATGTTACTATGTTTTGATAAGTACAATATGTTTTGAGGACACCCGAAGTTATTTCTTGGGGTGATTCTCATTGCCACTTAGGACAGATTTTCACGTGGGTGTGTCTCCTTCCCAGACTGTACTGGCTATAGTTTTTTCTTGTGAAAATGTAGCAGCAAAACAGACTTTCCTGGTTAGTGCAGATGACTGGGGGGAAACGGCCTGTCATAAGATTTGTGTCTTTGATAACAGTATTGCTCTGATCTTGGCATGGCTGATGTTTTTGGTCTCTGAGCTTTCAACATGGAAATCACTGGATGTTTGCATACGGTATTTCTCTAGGGAGGGCCCATAGTGAACAAATTGCCCCTTTTTGGGATATCTTATAAAGTTTGTGGGCATTAAGGAATAACATAATTATGTTGAGTGTCGTTTACTACACAAACCTTTGGAATTCCACCCTGCATTGTATCAGGTTTTGAACTGGACACTTTTGGAAGTTTACTACCTCGAAGTTATTTTGAAAATTAAATTAATTTTAAAACAGTTAAAACTAATAGTCTGGCAGTATGTAGAAGTGGGTATAAATAAATTGCAGTGCCGCTTTACTTTTTGCTTATATAATCTTCCTGCTGTATCTAAACATGTATCAGAATATGGGATTTGCTCAGTAGGCTCGTGCAGTGATTTCTCTTAGACAACAACTGCCTCTTGCCTGACTGTCGCAGAAATCCCAGGCCGTTTCCCTTTGAGATCTTTGGTGGCAGCCTGTCATTTGCACTGCCATGCTGGTTTCGCCTTGTTTCTTCCCGACTCAACAGTTTACAGGTTTAATTTTAATGCTCTGCAGTGCCTGGTGTGGAGGGCTTTCACGCCTGTCCTTGCAGCGCTGTCACCTCACTGCTCCCGGCAAGGGGCTGCTGCTGATGCCTTGTGCTCAGGGCAGTCCCTGAGTCCCCTGTGCTCAGGGCTTGGTGACAGCGCAGGTCATGCAGGATCTCTCATCCCTATGATCTGCTGGCCCAAGTGTTTGTGTAGCTGTGCAGTGAAACGGACTGGGGAAGGAGCCTGCTACAAATGATCTAGCAAAAACTCGCAAAAAAGGGGGTTTTAACTGCATCAGTTCCTTGAGTTGATTCAGTGTGCAGATGTTTGTGAGGGTGCAGCACAGGGTGGGAGGAATAGGGTGTGTGACTGCCTATACTGGTACTGCTGCCAAGAAGTTACTCCTATGAAAGTCTCTCTTGCACAAGACTTGTTCATGAGATTTTGTGGCATCTGCTGTGGGGCCTGTCAACTGGTCATACCTCAGCCTGCTTGCTTCTTCCACACGCACACATGGCCCAATACGCAGCCCTGCTTCACTTCAATATCTACGAGCAGTTTTTAGCCAAAAAACCCCCAAACCCTTTCCTACTGCTCCATCAGGGCTTGTTTTTACCTGTCTGGAAAGCAGTACAGGGAAAGGAGGTAAATGCTTGTCTGTACAGCTGGTCCTCTGAATGCTTACACAGGGCATATCTTACTTGCCTTTATATCCACTCCTACCAAGACGTACTGACAGGGGCATTTTTTTCTTGGGGAGGAAGAGTCCTGGCCTAAAACTAGCAGAGGTCGCCAGTACCAGGGGATGTGGCCTAGGCTGGCTCTTTTTGCTTGTGCAGCACATGGGCAAAGAGTAAATTAGCCCCTTCATCCCCCAAAAAGCACATACAGGACACAGTTTCCCACAGTTATCTTAAACCCAAGGCATCTGAAGGAGTGGTTTCTCCTGGCCACCTTGGAATATGCTGTTCCTGGGAAACCAATGGACAGTCAAGTGCAGGTAAAGTCCTGAAATTAAGAGAAGGAAGCCACGCTCTCCCAAATGTCAAATGAAGCCTTTGTAGTTACAGTGAAATTCTTCCTCTTCCCAGTTTTAAATGTGTATGTGGATCAATAACATCTGGATCTAAACAGTGTAGCCTCACCAGAAAATGATTACAGCTGGCTTAGCTCTTTCTGGTCTGCCTCCAAGTCAGCCTGTCTGGCTATGTACCCTGGTGTTGAGAAAGCTTGGTTGAGTGCTACAAGATAGCACAACCACTAGAGATTCTTAAATAAAGAACACACCCAATCACCTCCAAACAGCCCTAGGCCTCTTCTTTTGCCCAGCAGGTGATTTCAGAGTCCAGGATTTGGGGCCATATTGGGACTGATCCTGTCTGTGGTAAGAGGATTTTTGTATAGTCTATATGGAGAGAAGCAAACCACAGTTTGCAGTTGGCAAAGAGGACCCCACAGACCTGCACCAGGGACGGGGCAGGTGAGCAGCAGCAGTTCCTCCATCCCTCCACATTACTCATCACCTCAAAATGGTGTCTCTGGGGGCCCTGGCTGGAGGGAGGGCCAGTGCCTCACTAACCCCCGTTCCAGGAAGCACTCTGCCTTCCTCTTCAGGAGCCCGGGAGGGCCTGGAGGCGGTAGCAGGTTTGAACCACGCAACAAACATAATGTCATGCTATTTTTGTATTTGTAACCCCAGCAACTGTCCCTCTTTGACCTAATGTGCTCATCTGGAGAATGCCAAAGAGGAACTGGGATTTGTTTTACCATGTGGGTGGCATCTTGATCACAGTAATGGTTAACGTGAAACCCCTTCTCCCCAGCCACAAGTACCATTCTTGGCAGAGAGGAATTTGTTTTGAGGGATGCCTGTGCCACCTCCCTGCTCCCTGGCACATCTGGGGTCAACGGGGACAGGCATGGCCACCAGCCTGCAAGTGTTGGTGCCTCCTGAGACGTGGCCTCGCAGCCTGGACCAGCCTGCACTGCCCAGCTGAGGTGAGGGACAGGTCCTAGGGCTCAGGGCCATAAAGGTGTCCCAGGAAAATATATCTTGATGTCCTGGATGAGCGTTTTTGTAGAGGTGTTCCCACAGTACTGGTTTTATGGAGCATCATCATTCAAGCCCTTTATCTAAACGGTATTTTCTTATCTAATGTTTTAAGAACCCACATTCACGTGGACTCTGCCATTTTTGTGATGATGTAGATAGCCTTATTTTCCTGTGCATGGCTACAAAAGATACAGGATAAATTCCTGGCACCATTACTTAACACAGGTAATGCAGGATTTGCCAGTAAACTCCTTTAGCAGAATGGTTCACAGAATAGGTGCGCTTTTTTATTTTTATTTTTGATGCTCAAAATGCCATTGAAATTTTGGAAAAGACCTTCTAAATGCTTGCATGGATTTTCTAAATGTCACTAACTGTTGCAACATCATTTCCTCATTGCTGCAAGTGTTGTGGCTTAGTCTGGGTTTGTCTCTCTGGTCCTCTCCCAGTATGACCATGTAAGTCTCCATTTATGTTCACAAATAAAAAGATTTTAGAAGGCAATTTCTTTATCTTGTATATTCAGAAACAAAAATTATTTTTTTTTACACCCCCCCGCTATTTTCTGCTGTTTATTTCCCACCAGTTCATTCCTTGTACATGCTCCTCACTCTGGCGGTGTGTTCTGGTTTCTATTTAAGACCTGCGAGGTCATTGAGGCATGGTCAAAACCAGACTCGGTGGAACAAACTCTGTCTGAGACTATGAGTATCCTACCTTCATTTGGTCAAAAACTGCTATGAATTGGCAGATATTTCCTGTTTGCTCAGGGCTCCAGTTTTTTATACCCCATTATTAAGGTCATTTATGGTTTGACTTTGCTTCCCTGAGTAGATAGAAAACTCCTGTAGTACAGAAACAAGGGATCGGAAGACTTGTCTGCAGCATTTTAGTCCTTGCTATGTGGTGTCCCTAGATCAGAACGAGCATCTTCATATGGAGCCAATCATTGGAGAGAAACCATCAGTAAAATCTGGAGTTTGACTGCTATCACTGACAACACTGCTGGTTTTTCTTGGCTGAAGGTTTCTCTCCAACTCCTTTGATGACTGCTTTTTCTGATTTCCACTGAAATTAATGCTCTCTAGTTTAATACCTTCCAGTACATGGTTTGTATGATGATTTTGCGTTTGTTGGGGATTCCTGCTGAAGCTACTAATATCACTAATATTCATATTACAATGTTAAATATTATATAAAATATCAGCTGTACGTATCTTCCTTTTAAATTCATAAGCTTTGATGCTAACACCTTTTTCTGGAGACCATTCATGTAATTGTCTTAATGTGGATTACAGATTATGACTACGTTTAGTCTAGGGAACCTAGGGACCCGTTTGAGTTCCTGATCTGGGTCGGCAGCCGAAGCAACATCCTGACTGCATAATGGGGTGAGGCTCAGTGACGCAACAGCATCTGCCGTAGCCTTCTCTGCATGATCAGAAACCCTAGGAATGTGTCCTAGACAGGAGCTGTGGCACACAGGAGAGATGGGCAACCGAGCTGGAGGAAAGAGTGTGAAAAGTCCAAGCCAGTGTATAGGTACAGCCTTGGCTCTCAGTTGCCATTTCTGAATTTCTAGGATTTCACACAGCTGAAATAAAAAACAGAGAATTATAAAATGTGTCATGTAGAATAAAAATTTAGCAATAAGAAGGTGAATATAAAGAACTGCAAATAGATTAGTTTAAAGCATCAATTTACAGTAAATCTTTTTAATGTTTATTTTTATTTTTAATGCTTTGAGGAGACAGTGCTGCATCAAAGGATCTCAATGAACTATGCATGACTATTTCAAGAGGAAGCTGTTTTTTACAGATTACATTAATGCTCATAGATACAGTCTAGTGCCTCCAATGTATCTAAAACAGCTGAGAAACCTGATCTGAAGTAAGCAATCGGTTTGATAACCAGGTTTCAATTTTATTCATGACATGACCATATAAGACTTACTTTTTCTCTCAGTCATGCTAGAAAACCCATTTCTTAACCCCTTCTCTATTAGGTAAATTTTGTCTCCAACATTAATAGAGAAGATCGTGCCAAAATTCTTTCCTAGAAGTACTCAGGAGTCAAGGATGCAACTGTTCTTTATAGGAAAGAATTCTTCAAGTGGATTTCACATACAACCTGTCTTGCCAAGTAGCTAGTGCATTTTTTCATTTTGACTTTGCCACTTCTGGGGAATGTGGGGAACCACAAGATGTTGCACGTGTTACTCTTTAGAAGACAGCTTTGTGAGCTTTTGCTTGGCTTTTCCTTCAGGAAGTCCTGACAAAAGAGCAACGATGTAAGCTCTCCTGAGCAATATGCAAAATGATTGAAAATTCACTTCAAAATATCTCTGATTTTACTGTCCTGAGGTCATAGTATTTCACCTAGCTCAGAGGTACTTCTCCCTGCCTTTATCTACACGCTATCTTAAATCTCTCTCAGATTCTGATAATTGCTTGAAAGAGAGTATTTATTCATACATAAAGGTCTCTTTAAAATTTGAGTCTACTGCTTGAGGTCTGACTTCATGCTACTACTGAGATAGCACTAATGGTGAGAGCTCCAACCATGGAAGCAATGTAATGTGAATGTAAATGTAGCCGGTCAGTAGCAGGAATTTGGCTTGATCAGTCTGTGTTCACATGAAAGTCACTAAAGGATTGCTACAGTTCTGCTTTTCAAGGCTGTGGAAGTTTAGTGAAAATAGCCCAAATAGATACCACCTACATCTGAACTGGAAAACAGCCCAAATTCATACCACCTGAATCTGAACGGGAATCTGTAGCCACGTTGCAGGCTTGAATTTTTCCTAAAGGCTTGCTATTTTGAAGTATTTTATATATAATTGATCTGCTTTCAGAATATCTGTAGGAGGACGTGCCAGCAATACATTGAGGGGATGAAGAGCGCAGAGGAAATGGAGGGTTAGCACTAGACTGTCACATGCTGCCTGGGAAGGTTTTGTGCTTGATCATACGGGTCTGAATGCAAATTTGTGGGACTTGGTACCAGGCCAAAAAAGCACTCAAACTCTATTGTTTAAAACTATGCCAATTTAGACATAGTTTTGTTTCCCCTCGGTTTCTATTTTGGTTGATACGCTGCCTACTTAACTTACCATTCAGTGTCCCATAGCTGGTATTTGGAAACCATGAGTTTATGGAACATGATTTCTCATGACATTCTCTCTATTTACTACTTACTGATGGCTATAAACAGGTGAAACACTGCTGCTTCATGTTTAAAATAATACACCTATGTTTTTTCCAAGCATTGCTCTCAGACTCTCATTAATTAGTCTATTTGAATTGATTTTTCTGTTTCCAGGATGCGTCTAAACTGTTTTAAACTAGAAAACACTACTTGTACAGGAAAAGTTACATGTGGGCATTTAGTTGTGTCTTACCAGATGAGAGTAAGATACTTTTCTGTCCCAAGTATTTTTAAATAATACTAATTTTCAGAAGTTTTAGTCTCCTCACTGTGGGTGAAATGGCGCAATGCCACAGTGTTAATTTTGGAAGACTCCTAGCAACTGCCATAGAAATCTTAAAGCTTTAATCTGTTATCACTTTGGACACTAAATGGCATATTTGAAGTTGTTCATATAGTAATAGTAGTAGAAGATGCATTTAAAAATGCAACTCTAAATTTCATTAATGGGATTTGGGTTTGTCTTTAGGCTCACTGGAGGAAACAGGCTGTATGTGTAGGCATGTACTGCAGCGTAGGCAAAGATGTGAAAACAGTAAATTTAGTAGGATTTTCTCATAAAGGGGCTTCTGAGCAAACTCATTTTAGCACCTGTGGAGAAAATGTGTTTTATTTCTCTGGGGACAAACGCACTGTGTAAAAAGCTGCACTTCTGCTTTTCAGTTTTACTGTCATCTGTTCCACATGCACGCAGAAACACAAAATTTGCTCCTTCAGACAGACTAATTATTTGATGTTTAACTGAAAGCATTTGAGGTCAGATTGCCTTGGAGGCAGTGACCTGTGTTGGAGCCAACTGACAGCTACAGTGACTCTGAAGAATAGTGCTGCTGCTTGGTCTGCAAATCTTATCTCCTTCCAGCAGTCAAGAGTGACTGCAACAGAGATACTCGTACCTGGCCAGCTTTAATCGAGCTCTGATCCTAACCACGGAAGGGAGGGTGTGGGGGCACAGGCTCCTCTGCAGGCTGGCAAGCCACTCTTGTTCCTGACTTTTCTCTGGGGCTTGTATACCCTGCTGTCCTTCCTCCTCATCTCTTGCTGCAACTGGATTAAGTCTTTGACAGGTTTGCTTCCCTGTGCTGCAGTCCGCTCTCCTGTGCGGGGTGTGGACTTACCCTGGAGGGTACACAAGAGCCTTAGTGGGAGTGCTTAGCAGCGGGGTGATTTGGCCCTGGCACAGAGAATGAGACTTGCACGAGGCAGAGGAGGATGGGGAGGAGAAGCCTGTGTCCTTCCTTTCTGTGCGTGCCTACTGAGCATCAGTCAGGATTCAGGCCCAGACAGTGAACGGCCTAAATATGATTGTGTCCCTGCTGACAAAATCACTGTGTGTACTCACACAGACAAAAGGTTGCACAAGGTTTTCAAATTTCAAAATGAAAGGGGTGTCTTAAAATTAGGTTATTTTCATATAGCGCTGATATTGTTTAGACATACTGTGATGCCTTCAGTATCTGGAAAATGCTGAAAAACCAATAGTTTTTAAACCACTTCTTTCCTGCACTGACGTTTAATACATACAGCCAAGGATAATGGTTGGTGCATCTTTTCTCTGGCACAATGTGGTAATCTGAACTGCTTCACTGACCATAATAATTGCTGTCTGAGCATTTTCCTGTTCCTTCTTAGGAACAGGAAAAATACTTTTGTCTGCAGTCTTTTCTGTTTTCATGTGTTTCCATCTCCTTAAGATGGCTCTTTTCTGTTTCTTGGATAACTGGAATTGCCTGACGCTATGTTCTGGGAGCAGAAATGTCCCCAAACAGAAAAAGTTCTGAAAGTCCTTCTCACCCAAAAGTAGAGTGGATTTGAAATACTGCCTTCAAAAAAAGACAGTGAAGTGATCAAGGACATGGGGGAACTTTCTCAAGAAAGAAATTACTATCTTATTAATTTAAAAAGTAGCAAACTACTAATTGGAATAATAACAAGATAATGTTTTATGACCAAAGGGGCTATATGGCTGTAAGATGAGATAGTTTCATGGAATATCCTCTTCTGTGGAGAAAAATTGCTCAGACTTGTAACATAGCCATAAATTTTTTCTATTGTCTAAGACTGAAAATTTTGTGAATTGTTGCAAATATTATGTTTACACAGTTGGTAACTTCAATTACATTAACACTACAAAACTGTAGCAGATGAATAGGAATGCCACACTATCAGAGTGGGTTATTATTTTTTCTGTACCCAAATTTGAAGCATTTATTGCTGTAGTATGGTATTTAAAAGAGTTATTTCATAAGTTTGTGATCATAAGAGCCTGCATCTTTCTACTCTCAGAGTATATCAGGAGAAAAACACCTTATGTTTAGTAGCAAACACCGGGTTTCAGAATAAGTGTTTCTACTTTTTTTTGGTCATCCCTTCAGATTTAAAATATAAAGGGAACTGGGGGACAACTGAAAGAAGAAAGAAAATTTGATAGAAGTCTACATGTAAAGAAACACATACCTGTAAATTTGAATATTCATTGTATTGCAGTAGCACATAGCAGTCTTATTCATAAACTATTATCCCTTTTCATTATGTGTTGTTTTAATAGGGAACAAGAAAAAGTTTACTCCATTGAGGAAAATACAATCTAAAATATTTTAGGATTAAACAAAGCTTCTGACTGGTAGTTTAGAAATAATATACAGAGATGATATTTTAAAAGATTTTTCACTTCTGGACACCTGTGGATTTTACCAACATCTGCAGCATGGACTTGGATACTTAAACCTTCTTTGTGTCTGCCTGGGGTTATATTATACATTTGAAATTGTCCTGTTTGTTATTGCCACAATAATTTTGAGTCAGGAGTATGTTTGTTTATAAACAGATTGATGAGTGAAGACTAGATTGCTATGCACTATTTGTAATTCGAAACTTTTGACAAGGTATGTATTATTTGTATAGCTTTTGCTACAAAATATCCATGTTAGTTACCAAATAGGAAGACAAGAGTGATGCAATAGAGTCTTCCAGGGAGAAATTACTGCTTTTTAAGGTATCCCTTCCTTAAGGGTTGTGATTTCTTTCAAGCTTAAGCCTTCCTCAAGGTTGGTTAACTTTCATCATTCTGTTCACAGGAGAATTTCCCCTTTTATGAAAAAGACTCCTCAAAATATCATGAGCTTCTAAAGAAATGATAGATTTTTATTATTATTCTTATTCCTGGTGGAACAGATACCATCAACACTTTCCTGAATCAAAGTTCAAAGTGTAAATTTATTTGTTTCAGCATGGTCCATTGGGGTGTTATACCAGCTCAGCTAGTGAAATACTGTTCACACGCATACATACAGCGGCATCTGCCCACACCCCTTTGCCTCCTTATCTTTTTCCTTAGGCACCTGATGTGGCTAATGTCACATCAATTACACCTTTGATCTGACGTAGGATTGCTTTACTTTAGATTTAAGCAAGTCAATACTCAAGAATATAATAGTAGAAAGAAATGCCATAATAAAAGAGCAAAATTTTGAGCTTGGTATAGAATAAATTCTACAACTGCTCAGGTATCTGCTGGAGCTACGCCATGAGGCTGTGTTTCAAAATGTTCTTGGTGCATTGGTTGTGAATGAAAAACACTTCAAATCTGTACAGAAAGTGGGTTTTTCCCAGAAACTGCTGTTTCATTCTGTGGACTCTGCAAGGTACATGACAGGTATAGACATATACTGATACGTTGGTTTTGACTTAGTCTGGTTCTGGACCATTTAGATCTTTGATCCTGAAGAATTTATTCCCATTAATCATCGTGGTTAACAGGGGATCTGATACTATATTCACCTTGGTGATGGTAGAGAAGTATTGCTAGATAGACATCATCTCTAAGAGCTCAGGTCTGTGATGTGAAATTAGCTACATCTGTTATTTTTCTGTGTTTTTTTAGAGTCACTTTTTTCCTTTTTAAAAAACCATAAAGTACCAATATAATGGACGTATATTGTTCATGTTTAGTACTGCTTTTGTTAAAAGCTGAAATAGTTGAAATTTTGGTTTTATCTGTAATTTTCAATAAATCCCAGGAAAGGGATTAGCTAGTAGAGAATACCTGTAAGACTGTACATGCGATTTGTACTTCTGTTTCTTTAAAATGACAAAATAATGACCGGAAATATTTGACTTCACAGTTTTTTTTCAGAGTATATTTAAATCTATGTGTGGACAAAAACCATCTAGTTATAATAATTTCTTAAACATTATTTGTACCAGTAATCTAAAAGGAATATAGCTGATAGTTCATGCTGACATTTCAAGCAATGCAAACAATCCTTTTACTTCTGTAATCTTGAACTGTATTATCGATTCATTAAAGGAACAGCATGGATATGCCTTATATTCTCTTGTTTTTCTTCAGAATGTTATTGCTTGAAGTCAGAGGAATGAGATAAGGAAGATATATACTGATAAAGGTAATTAATTGTATCAGCCAGATCAGGGATTTAGAAAAGGATCTGATTACTGTTATGGAATATATGGTAAGGCAAATTAAGTGAAATGGTAAGGTATTTTTAGGTTATTGTCTGTATTCTGAGAGCTTTGTAAAATAATAAAAAGCCATGAAACTGGGCAGTGAGGAACTAAATAGGAGAAATGACAGGGCTGTGGTAGCAGGTGTCTGGGGAAACTGAAGTGCCAGAATTGTGAAGAAGAAACTGAGACTTAATGCTCTGTCAAGGATATCATTGGAGAGTACCTAAAATGTGCAATGGCAGTCTGTGGAGGAGAATGAAAAACAAGAAAGCTAGGATAAGAATTGTAAAATACATAAAATCTCTTTTTTCCCCCCTCAGAACTCTTGACTATTAGGAACAGAAGAAACTTGTCAGACTTTGAAAAAATCAGGCATGGCTTGTGGAAGAATAAAATAAAATATTTTTTAAAACAAATCAGGCAATGCTGTTCCATTATAATTTTTAACAGCAGTCTCTGCCCAGACCAAGACAGCTTTGGGCAAGGAGGCTGAATTGCCTCCCTACTCTGGAGAATGTCTTTTCATCCCTCTGTCCTCCAGAAGGTTGATAAAATAACCTGTGAGAGCTGGTCTGAGTAGTCCTAAACCATAACATGCTGCAGGGAAGCTGCAGTTATACCACTGTTAGCGTGGCAAGAGATTGGCTGTAGTCCGGCCTGAAAACACTTCACCTCTTGAAGAATTCAGAGCATATCTGAATTTTACTTCTAAGAATTGTAAACAAACATCAAGATTGTAAAGTCAAAGTGTGTTTACACTGTGCGGTGGAACACGGTGCCAGAGCTGGTGACAACCGAGCAGTCTCTGGAACAAAACGTAACGGAGCTGGACCTTGAGGCGAGGCATTTCAGATCACGTGCAGCATCCAGGAGTGCAGCTTTCCTGCTTCTGGCAGCTGAGCAGCTCCTGTGCTTGGTGCTAGCTCCTCAGTCCCTATGCTGCACCCACTGCAAGCGTACAGATACTCTAAGCACTGAAAATCAGAGAAAGCTAGCATGAAGGTTGCCTGTGAATCTTAATTTCATAAATATGTGCATTATGATACTGTCTGTGTTTAGGTGGTTACAGATGATCTATCCAGAGCGGCTCTCTGGTGCTCTGAAGCATGTCTTGATGAGTGTTAATACTATCCGTCATGTAGATATGCACAAGTACCATCATGCCAGTGTCTGTGGTGTTACTAAGGTAGTTCCACATTCCTTATATTGGTGTTGCTCTTGGAAAGGGAGTTTATGAGGAAGGTGCTAGTAAAGAGGTATTTATTTGCATGCTGAATGCAATTTCTATGTTTGTTTGGGGCAGATCTTTGAAATATGTATTTTTGGCACATGTATTTAAGCTATGGGCTGCCACCTGTAGCTCTGCAGGCTGTTGGGTTTCAGGTCTTGAATTGTGTTGCACAAAGGGCTGCTGTGGCATTCCTACCAACTGCACTTCATCTTTTGCCAGGCCAGCTGCACTGAACAGCCTCTCCTGAAGCTGTTTCAAGTGACTGGTTGCTACAGCACCAACTGTCTGCCTTGCAGCTGCAACAAGCCCTCCTGCCGCAGTCCCGTAACTTCTCCTTGCAGCTCATCTTGTAACTTCTCTACCCTGCTTGTCTAGCTGACCCCATTTTTAAGCACTGCAGTTTTTATGGCTTGGGATCTTATCTCAACCGTTTGCCTGTTCTCTTCTCATTTCTGAATTCAAGAAAGTCTGAATGAAAGGGTTTAATACTTTCCTTTATTATCTTCGAAATACTGCATAGACCACCTGCCATCACAGCACCAGCATATGAACAAATGAATGAAGCTCTGCATGCTTATACAAAAGCAAAAAGAGGTTATATTTTCACTTGTTTTCACAGAGGCTGGTCTAAAGCGAGAAGAATGAAATGTCTCTCCTGCAGAGAGCATAAATATGTGTTGATAACACACTGTAAATTAAATATTGTATTTCTTTCAAAAACTGAGAGGACTCCAGTTTGGAGCCTTGGAGCAAAATGAGCGAAGACATCTGCTCTGTTTTCTGCCCAGTGTGTGCTTGAGCTGGGGCACATGTGGAATTCTGCTAAAATGAGATTATAAATTAATAGTCCTTCACACTTCATTGCTTCAATGAGCCAGAAGTTATTTTCTTCTGAGTTTTGAGTCCCAGGTGCAGCACTTTCTGTCTACTGAATGTGATTTTCTAAAAGGGAAGAAAGACCCGTGAATCGAAACTACAACAACCTCTTCTCTGTGGTCTGAGTACAGCCATGTAATAGAGAAAAGGAAAGCACATCAACTGACAGGGTGGAGGAAAAAGATCCTGTCCAGACACACGATGATGGTGAAGAACCGGTTTGTGATTTGGGCAACAGCTTCCATTTCTGGTTCTGCTTCTAGCTTTGTGTGTGAACATAAACAGGTCATTCGGGTCTGTGTCTAAAAAAGGTGACTTGTTTCTTTGGTTTTTGGTACCCAACGTGAGTTGCTCCATGACTGATATCCTTTTTGCTATTTAGGCTGGTCTAGAGTACTAACAAAGATAAATGTTTCTACTTTCACTAAAACTTAGTGAGATTAAGCAGACTGTTACAGACCTGGCTCTCCCTACAGCTGGACCAGCATATGCTTTTTTCTCAGAGGCTGATCCACTATTGCTCTTCAAAGAGGGTTAACAGACATCTAGTATCATTTAGCAGTAGTCTGTCACACTGTTAGTAAAAAGAGTCTGTGATTTATCTTGCCTAATGTCCCTAAAAATGAGCATAATGTTTCCAATATTAAAGAAACACTTCTATAATTATACTGCTAAACACCCACCCCTCCCACCCCCCCACCCCCAAACGGCATTCCGTAGATGGCTGAGCATGGTAGGGTACCATGAAAGGAGATTGGCCAAGGTTGACTAATTCTGAAATTTTCTAATTTAGAAGTTGTCCAGAACAGAGAGTAATGGAAAATCACGGGGCTGAAGAAGAGGAGGAGACTCTGGAGACAGTTCTAAGCTTGTACTGATTTATATATTATCTACACACACATAAGCCAGCTAAGACTGCAACCTCCGCGTCTCTCTATATTTTCCTAACTGGATAGGGAGGATAAAATGTGCTATAGAAGATACTTAGACAACTTGAAACTGGTTTCCATTGCAGGCATCAAGACATATTCATATCCTATCAACTCTTTGGTGACTTCCAGATAATATGAACTGGTATTTCAACTGTTTGAGAATGGGATTATTTTCAGTAAGAAAGGATGGGAAAAAGCACAAAATTCTTTTATTTCATTGTAGTTCCTGGATGCAATTTTCATTAAAATGGAAAAAACCCTCCAACTCTGACAATATATCTGTAACCATAAGGCATTCTTCATCATTGCAATAGCGATAATTCAGTCTAGCAGTAGTATGTGCATAAAGAAAGCCTTTTGTTATTATTGTTTCTACCTAGCCCAGGGGCAGGAATATGTAGTCCACAGAACTGCAAGAACTAAAACATTGCCAAGTTAGTTTCCACTTGAACCACAGCTGCAATACTGTAGCATGGTAACATCTGAACTGCTACCTTTGCCATTTGGAAAGCAGTAAGACCACAGCAAATATCTGTATATCAGGACTTGATCAGAAAATACAAACTTGTATATTTTGTGTATTTTTTGTATATTTTCAACTTTTGAGAGAATTGTGTAACTATTATTTGTATTATCTTTTTCAAAGACTGAATGCTGTTTTATTTACCATCTCTGGTGACGTCCAATGATTCTTGTATACACATGTCTGTTTTCTCTCTATAAGCTCTGCCAAATGTAGTTTCTAGCTGCATCTTTATTTTTGGTAACGAAGACAGGCTTGTAATCATGGTTATTTCCTGTCAACTTTACTTAGTATCTTTATACAAGTGCAGTTGAAGAAATTGTTTAGTGAGAAAGGCCACCGAAGTAGGGGCTTTTTAGACATTGTGTTTGCTTAAAATATCCTTCATTTAAAATCTTAAGGGGTGCTGCAAGACAGCTAAGGCTGTTGCCCAAGTACTGCATCTCTGAGTTTGTCTTAATTGTGAACTATAAGCAGATGGTGGGCTGACAGGAGGCGAGTCACTCATGATCTAAAAGCCGTACTGCACAGGACTGAACATAAGGTGATATACATTGCTCTTCAGCTGAACGTATTGCTAGCTTGAATGGCTTCTATATTGGGTTTTGTTTTCATCCCACCTAGAACACCATTAATTTAATGCCACCTTGCATATCTGTGTCCAGTTTAGAAAGACGGTTTGTTTGAAAATGTCTTCTGTGTGGTTGTAGTTGTAGGAGAATATGATGTACAGAAATAGTTCCTCCCTTCTACAGTTTTCTTTATGTATTATTTTCGATATAAAACACTGCATAAAATACAAATTCACTGTTTATATATGGAAAAGTATCAAATACTTAAATAGCGAACTTGCCATAGACTATTATAAATTTTTGGCAAATCTCAAAAATATGGCAAAGCTTGATTAGAAGATTGCACTGGATTTCCTTAGAACTAAGAAAAATATGGAGTTATAGATTCATAGTATTGAAATGTGTCTATCTGTTCATCTGACTAGGTACTTTTTACATGGAGCTGAGGTGGGGAAGGTGCTATGATTAAACTGTGGTCTCGGGTTCAAATCCATGTGGTCTATGGTGGTGCAAAAAGGCATTCAACATTGTGATCCTTCCATTCTTTCATTGTTAAGCTTTGGCAAAACACTTCAAAAATTATTTCAGAAGACCAGTTTTGCCTAGCTTTAGATCCAAGATAGCACAAGGGACAGTCTATTTACAGGAGCAGAAGTGAGCTTCCTAGAAGAGCTTGGAACAGAATATGCTCCTGAGCTGTGAGGGCATCTTTTCTCCTTCTCAAGTAACCCATGTCATTGCAAAAGTCTCAATTGTTCATGGCAGGTTGGAAGAGAAACTGCTGTAATGCAAGTATCTGTTGCCCCCTTTCTGCTGCAGGAGTGTAATATCCTCTGCTGCTGTAAAAGGAGGCACGATGGTGTTGCTTTGCTGAGCAAATATTTCCTAGATCCTCCTGTGAACAGGAGAATATCCAGAATTAATTCTAATTAGCAGGCAATAGCTGCCTAAGCAGACTCTTGTCATAGCCGTTCTATGCTAAAAATGAGTAAATAATAAATAAAAATGTGATTTAAAGTCAAATTCAGATACTTTTTTTTTTTCTTTGGAGTGTATGTAGCTACCAAGGAAGTGTCCTGTAGTATGTTTCTGTGACACTAGAGTGGTTATGTACTGGAAACCTCTTTTGATCTCTTTTAGGTGTACATTTTGTCGAGAGGTCACTGTATGAAGAGGTATCTTCTGAATTTGCAGGCCTGGCCTTTTCCAGTTTTGGGAATAAGTGGAGATTTTTTGCATTTAAGCTACATCAAAAATTAAGGAAAGCAAGGAACTAAATCTACATAATTAGACATAAAACATTCAACCTGAGTCAGCACTGGTATTTAAAGGATATATGATAACTAAAAATCCATTATGGTATATCCCAAGGAAGGGGGAAAACCTTTCCTGCTTACTAAGTATTGGGGGGATAGAAGTCATCTACCACCTTTGCTTTTTCAGCTTGGAGCTTTCTCTGGAGTGAGGAGAGTCCAAATGCAGATCGTCACAAGATTAGCGTACTGCTGCATTTTGCTTAAAAAGACAGCAAAAGCTCTCTGTCTTTATTATTTCTTAAGGAAACAGTCTAATTCTCATAGAAATCTCATTGACTTTATTAGTATTTTTATCAGGATTTGTCTTTGGTTAGGCAAAGTAAATAACTGAAATAAAAATACAGGAGCAAGAAATCAAAATATTTCAAAGTGAAACGGAAAGTATCATGTTGCACACTCTACATTTATTAACTAAGAATAAATTTAATAATAATGCCTATATAATCCTCCCTCCAAACAGGATTAGAAAATTCTCTACATGTGAAATTTGAATGTCATTGTAGTCTGTTAGAAGTCTACTGTTTTATTTCTTGACTTCTGTTTTGTTTTAGTCTTAATTTTAACTGTTGTTTTAATGTTAATAGCTTCAATTTTCTTGTCTTTTTAATGAGAAGTAAAAAAGTAATGGAAGAAAATACGTTATGCATGCAAGTGTTTGACACAATAATCCTCACTAAAAGCATGGACAATGACTGTCTGACTAAATTGTTGAGAAAAGATGGGTGTAAATCTCTGTCAAGAGTAGACTAGAACTAATTTTGCCAGTGGAGGCCTATTTGCCCTTTGAACCATCCTCCCCTTTTGTTTCCTGCAAGCCTGGGGCGGCCCCTGGCAGCACAGAGGTCTGTCTGGCAGCTGCAGCTGCAGCGATGGCAGTATTGGCCACTGCTTGGCCAGTAATCTCCACAACATTCAGTTGTCCCCAATGCATGTAACTCCTGTGGCTCTGTGGCATCACAGCTGGTGAATGGGACCTTGGGAAGCAAGTCATGGCTTTCACCTGCAGTGCAGTTGTACAGTTTTCCTTACTATTTTAAGTAAAGACATCACAATTCCTTATGCCTTTCCATTGTAGCACCCCTATGAGACAGAGAAATTCTACTATTTCCTCACGGCAGGTGGGAAAGGAAGCAGGGAATGCTAAAATAATTTAGCTGAGTTTACTTAGGCCGTGCAAGGTCTCAAATCCACATTTATGAAATCCAGGTTTAATGATTATTGGACATTATCACTCCAAAAGGTTTTGCCCTACAAACTCTCTCCTGACCCGGCTACAAAGGGGCTAAGAGGGGATCCAGGCCTTTGCACCTGGTGTATGGAGAACTTGTCTGTGGATTTAAATGTTGATAGCTGTGAGAGGTGAAAAGTGAGTTTTCCACATAAGGTTGTTTACCTTCCTTAATGAAGAAATAAAAGAAAAAATGCGAGTGGAGGGGGGAGGACGAAAAAGGAGTTAATGTGTAATGTTTCTAGTTCTTGCAGTTTGAATTACGCAAGTGCAGACATTTCAAGTGAAACACCTCGGCATTACAAAGGTACTTTCCTGATATGTAACATCTCTTACAATTGAGAATTCATTCATACGTCTCAGGAATGGCATCAACTTTGCTTGGAAGGCAAGGATGAAAAATTTCAGTCTGAGGTTATTAAAAATTATGAACAAATAAAAAAAGATGTTAGAAACTAATCTAGAAATAATTCTTAATTACAGAACACTTGATTTATGAATAGCAAATTTTTCTGCATATACTATAAAATCCTGGTAAAATAAACTAGTAACATTTTTCACAGCAGTGAAAATTGGTAGATGTTTATTTCAAGAAAAGATTAAATGCTGCCCACACCATAATTAAACAAAGTTTGTAATTATGTGTTCCTTATAACAGTTCACTTATTATCCAGGATCTTCCACAACTGCATGTTGCTATATACAGATGGTAAGCCCCAAGACTTGACATCTCATACCTGATTTGCGGGTGAAGATTTCTCATTTACCTAGCAATCTGTCACAGCCAGAACAGGCTTCTGAATTTGCACGTGTGAAAGAGAGCACTGATTTTGTGATGAAAGATTCCAGTCCTGATTTTGGAAAACAGTCCCCAGAGCTCATAAGTTGAGAGCAAAATTTATTCCGAGTTTGATTTAGGATGAATTTCTAATCACGGTAGCGATAAAGAAGGCCTTTTAATTTCATGGTCCCTGGGAAAGTGAAACTTGAGTAAGCTGGAAGCATTGTGCAACAACTTCTGCAAAAACATCTGATACCATAAGTCTCGGACTATCTACATGGAGGTGACTGGGCTGTACTTACATTTCTTTCTCAAGATGTGCTTCCGAATTACTGATGTTTATAATTGAGTTATAGCTTGTATGCCAGTTTTTCTGAATACAGTTATACATACCAATCTTACTTGCACTCCTTATTAAAATGTTAAGTAAAGATAGCAAGACAGCATGCTTGGAAAGCACTTAAGTTCCGGTATCCTGAAATATCTCTGGTATGAGGTTGATTTTGATATCCGCACTCTCTTAAAAGAGTGCTCCTGAATGTAGTGTGATGTTATAGAATCACAGAATGGTTTAGGTTGGAAGGGACTTTAAAGATCATGTAGTTCAAACCCCCTTGCCATGGGCAAGGACACCTCCTACTAGACCAGACTGCTCAAAGCCTCATCCAACCTGGCCTTGAAACACTATATATGTTCTATATAGTGTTCTTGCTGGCATAATTTTTGACACTGAATAAATGAGCCCATGACTGTAGTCAGGGGGATGTTTAAGACTTCTCTGATGGGAATTACCTGGAAAGTGCTGTCGTACTGCCATTCTTGAGAGCGAACTTGTTCTGTGTTTTGGGAGACCCCAGGCTTTCAGGGTGGGAGTGTATCAACTGAGTCTGCTGCGTGAAGTGAAAAATACAATGGTGCTTCTGCAGGAGGAAGGGCTTTAAGCAAAGCTCAAGATTTCAACATGATGTCAGGTCTGTTGAAAACGTATAAACTCGTGAGAGCAGTTTGTTGCACAACCCTGGCAGCCAGCTCCAGAGAGGGTTTGGACTAGTGCCTCAGTACTCCGCTGTCCTGTGTTTGAAAGCAGCACCTCTCTTCTGTTATTTTTTTGGGAAGTGGGGAAGGAATCTTTCATTATTGCATTTCATGGATAGGATAGGACACTAGTAGAGATTGGACCTTGATCATTTCACTTCTATATTCAGTAGCTGCTCAGAAGCAATCTAGGTAGACCTGTGACTTTAAGCGTTGATGAGAACTAGTTTACATCAGGCTGTCATTAGGTTGTCAAAGCCAAAGCTAATTGAAATAACAGAATATAGTAAGAGTCTTCATGAAAAGTGTAGTGCAAAAGAAGTTTATTTCAGAGTATCAAAACAGAATTACTATGATAAACTCTTCCCAGAGGAAACATTTTGTCTTTTTTGCACCTGTTAACTTTTCCCCCTTAGAGAACAGGTATAGTATTGACTAGAGGGAAAAGAGCCTTCCACTGAGTCAGCGGAGGTATTTGATGCAGAAGTCAGGGAAGTATACCCATACATGGCTGCAGATTGCTCCTGGTACATCTGTCATGGGTTTTCCTAGCAGACTGTAGAATAACTGTGTGTTTTAGTCCAGAGAGCATTTATAGGCTTCTAGACTCAAAATCTTTCTTATGGAAAAGAAGAACACCAAGTGTTGTATTAGCGAGAACTAAAATGGGAAAGGCAAAGAGCTTTTGATGGTAGCATGTCAGGGGACCTAGCTTCTGTCTAATGAAGCCCCATGAAGAAACTTTCATAACAGGCAGAGACCTGAAGCACTGGTCACTGCCAGGAGAAACACAGGATTTTAGTATCACCTTGTCTGGTGATTAGTATGTTTCTGTTTATCTGTCCTTGGTGTTTTGGTCGATTGGGGATTACCTGCTGTATGAACAGGCCTATTCATCTGGCTTAGGTGGATCAATGTAGACCTTTCCCAGTTAAAACATGCAAACTGATCAAGTGCTAGAAACTCTGGTGATTTTTGCAATAGCAAGCAGTAAGATGTAAAAGCAACAGATTTTAGAGTGAAACTTGGTGCTAGGGTCGTGACATCCACACTGTGCATTTCAGGAGTTTTATTACTTTGGACTTGATCTGCTCTGGTCTTTTGTTTTATACTTGACAACAGAATTCATGTTACAAAACACCTTTGTTATTCCAATATACAATTTCAGAATCCAAAGCTTGAGTGCCCACATCAGTAGAAGTGCAACTCTTGGCCTCAGTTCACTAGATTTCTGTTTGCCCCAATACTGTAGTAGATCAGATTCACATGTATCACAAAAACAGAGGTTAACTTTGTATTCATGCTCTCTACATTTTCTCTCAAAATGTCCCGTTAGACTTAATTACTTTGCAAGAAAGTCCTTTGATATTTTCCTTACTCATCTAGTTAAATATTGAAACAAACCCAGAAGAATATTAACTTAGACTCTCATCAAATTCTTATCAATAGGAGTAGGATTTTAATGGGTAAAAATGCATCCAAGGTCCTCCGGTTTCTTACCAATAGGGTGGGATTTGAAAAACAATTCTGGTTTTGTAAATAGGTATAATGTTTTCCCAGCTACGGTTAAAAAAAAAGCTACATAGAATAATGACAACTATTAGGTGAAGTAGAGCAACTCACTCCATATTAAAATAAATTCTTGGTTTCATTGGCTCATAGAGAAAACTCCCTAATATTATTTCTGTGCAGTAATACAAGACAATTAATATACTTTAACATTAAGGATATCCTTCTAAATGAACTTGATTTGTCACAAATTACATGAAGGCATTTCCTAACTGTTATACCTGTGTTTGCTTATTCAGTACTCTATTTAAATTCTGTTTAAGTTACTTTCAACATAGCATTTTGTTACTCTGATCACTTAAATTAATCCCTAAGCAGCATATGAAGCAATTCTGACAATTTGGCCTCATACACTATACAAGTAAAGAGCTTTTGTATTCTGGAAGAAGTTGAACTTGTACTTTTCCTAATATTAAGGTTGTCCTTGTCTGTTCTGAGGAAGAGTATCACCCAGCAGCTGGTGCTGAAAAGACTTTCTTGTCAGCTGATCTGAACTACAGTTCTTGTAAACCTTCCAGGGTCTTAATCCTGAGGAAGTTCCACCCCCATCAATTAATGCCCTTCACATGAGCAGGAGGTTTCAGTTCTCGGTTTTCCTTATTTATTAACAGAGAAACTGTCAGAGTACAACAGAGTATTAGTCATTTAATGGGGAAGCAGAAAATAATGAGAAACTTACGGCTGGTGCATTATTTTGAATCGGCTCAGCTCATAATCTGATACATTCTGAAAAGACAGAAAACAGGTTTTGTGTCTTAAATAAAGATCAATTTAATCAAGACCAATCCATTAAGTGAATTGCATGACATTTTTAATAGTGAACTAAGCAAAGACAAAAATAGTTTTTAGTTTTGTAGCTGCATTGTTGTCTCACCTTGGTTAATACTTAACTTTTTATTACTGGCCTGTTGTAACATTTCTGGAAAGCTGGTAGCACACACTACATTGTTAAACTGGAATTTAACCAGGCGTGTGGCAGGTTAAATTACGCTAGTTAATGAATCATTCAAAAAGCGATAAGCAAGCTATCTTATATGGTCTCTCTCCGGCTCCACCACAGAATTTCTTTGTTTTTGGGGTTTTTTTTTTCTGAAATCAGCAGATTAGTATAACAATGGCTGAGTGGAAGATTACTTTAACAATGGTTGGGAGACTATTAAGTCCCAGTTTGGTCTGTTGTTGTGCTAGACTTCTGCATGACTCTTCAACCCATGAAAAACTGGGGATGAAAAAGGAATAGAAACTTTAGTGTGCCACCTTGGCACATACAGAGCCCATTCTAGTGCTGCACAATCTCATTCAAGTACTGGAAACAGTTTAGCTGAATAATTTCAATAGTTGGTGTAGCTCCATACACCTTTCACCTCAAAGTGCCAAAGAGTCCATGTACCACACTAAAGCAGCAGAAGTACTTCTGATGTTCAAGCTAGTGCACAGCTTGCAGCTGAACTTCTGAAATCAAAGTTTTAAGCTAGTCTAAATTAAACCTTTTTTAATCTATGGATTTTCCTTTAGTGCAAAATTTCCAGTAAAATCTCTGGATTGTACCCAGATCCAAGTGTGTGATTGCATGGTTTCAGTCCAGAAACTTGTTCATGCTAAAATGCTCTCTTTCTCAGCATAGATTTCAAGAGGGGATAGGTCAGGCTGAAACATGTCCATTTAATAGATGCAATTCTAACCCTCCTTCTATTTTTGTGTCAGGAAAAGGAAATTAATTTGCTTCTTTCCTGAGACTTCCTAGGCACACCTATAATGGATGTGAAATCTCTGAAATGGCTACTATCCAGTGACTTCAGTGATACTGAGTTCATTGTAATATGATTGATGTTTGCCCAGCTCTATCTGTTTTTCTGAATAAGCCCCCAGCTATCAGTCCCACTCCAAACTGTTTTGCCTTTTGTCTCACTGTCTCGTCAACATGATAGATGAGTTTGCATCAAGCATACAAAATGAGACACTAATAACAAGTGTATGAGACAAGGAGATCAAGTGGAGAACATATAAGATCCCAGAGAATACATATTTCCTCAGTCTATATTTAAATTCAAGCAAATCTCTGCATTTCTTTGATATATTTGTTGTGAAAATATGCCATTTCAGACACTAGAGAACCTCCTACATTTAATACTTAGCCTGTAATTATACTGTAACAAAGAGTAGCTGCATATCTACATGTAGTATGTATGGTAATAAGCAGATGATCTAGCAGATCTAGAAATCACAAAATTCCTGAGGAAATTTAAAACTGTATTGAGCTGTCTCATTGACATACAGGTGCATCTGGGCTCGTTCAGACTTTGTCAGCTGTAATGATGATTCACCAAATTGCCTCTGCAGATCAATGACCAGCAATATTAAGGCCATTTCCTCCCCTATTATTGCACCTTCTAAATAAGAGGAGGAAGCAGCTATGCTTTTTGTTGTAAGGATTTGATTCTTGTTTACTCTCTTTTCTTTGCAAAATAGAATTTTTAAACCTTTACTCATGTGTATTAAGATTGCTGAGGCATAATTGCTTGGTGATTGCAGCTAAATAGCTTGTGTAATTCTCTCTGCCCTTCCAAGCTGATATTTGCTGGAACGTGCTGCTTAAGCAGGGCTTTGCCGTAAGTAACTCTTGCCACACAGGCAAGTGCTGTGTGTATGGTCAGATCGAGCACATTTTTTTTTTTTTTTTTTGAACTAGTAATTGAGCTTGGTAGAGGAGGAAGCCATTGATCTAAGCACTTCCTATACTGGTGAATGTTTTATATAGAAAGTTTTAACTTGATTCCTTTTTTTTTTTTTTTTTTTTTTTTTTTCTGAGGC
>VFFE01007811.1:2182732-2221657 GCA_008921705.1 Burhinus oedicnemus
TTTTTTTTTTTTTTTTTTTTTTTTTTTTTTTTTTTTCCTGCTGAGGCAGTCTTCAACAAGGGGATTAAGCTATGAGCTTCCCTGAAGTTTGAGGAGATTGGCATCTATGGGTCCAGCTGAAAGCTATCTTTTCTTACTTTGTTTATTTTTTTGTAGTGAATTGCACCATTGATTGCAACTGAGAGCTGCTGCTGCATTTTAGCAACAAAATTCTGGTCTTAGGAAAGGGTACAAAAATATCTTGCAAACTCAACATTTTTGAAATTACATGACAGCTTCTGTAAGAAGATCACTAATTCTTCCAGGTTTTAATTATCCATTGCTCCTGTTGCTTATGATATATGTTGTTAGTGATTCATATTGGCATGAATGGAATATTTATTGTGGTAAAGAAGAAGTTAAAGTAGTTTCTTTCCTGGAGGGATCTGAGTTGCCAAATATACAATGAGGAACTAAAGGGACAGATTGGAGCGTTTGGGGTTTTTTGTATATACGGTTTCATGTTAGAGTGCAATTTAGAAAGCATATAAAAATTATGTTCTCTTCAAACCCACTATTGATTTCCTCTTTTCTACTGGCTGCTTCATTCACCTGACATCAACTTTCTCAGTAGCTCACTTACATAGCTCAGTAGCTAAGCGTAACCAAAACTCTTAGCTTGCAAATCAAGCCAGCCAGCACTGTTCTGCAGATAGCATCATGGAAGGGGAGAAATGCTGTAGTGGTGCAAGTGTTTGAGGTGCATCTCTCGCTCCTTTACCTGCAGAGGCACGTCTTGGATCTGAGCCTATCCTGCTGTAGGTGCTTGCTAGCATGGGTGCTGAGGAAGGGGAAGCCTTACATCAAAAGCAAAGAGAAGCTAAATTTCTGTATGATCTGGAGCTGCAGACCCGTAAGTAGGGCTTATGCATTTTTGTCTGGAAAAGCTGAGACTGACTCACGCACGTGGACTGTGCAGAACACACACGGTGAGCTGGCATGTCTGAGGTGCTCTAGTTCCGTGCGTGTGCTTCGCAAGTGGCCAGCACGTGTGCGTGTGGCTTACATGCCTTGGCTGGGTGGGACTTAGGGCATTTTGCAGACTTGGTGCCGTGTAGGGGATGACTGGTAGGCGGATAAGGGGTCGGCAGCATGCAAATGGAGTCCTGATTGGAGGTAACTGAGTGTGGTAGGAAGGTAAAGAGAATGTGGCTCTTACATGGGACAAAATGTTGTAACGCAGTGCATAGCGTATATGGCAGCTTCACCTGCCCCAGGTTTAGCGCTTCTCTAAGGAAGGCTTCTAAGTCACAAACACGGCTGTCAGAAGTCATGGGACCTGACACGTGTTGGCCTCCAGGCTTGCTTTGGAGACTTTTTTTGTCATGCTTTCACTGTTCCTAGCTGAGGTTGTGCTAAGGGATATTTTAATAGAGTTATTGCCTCAAAAAAGTTTTTAGATGTCTTTGAGGAAGGTTGTTGATGTAGTTGATTGTACAATATAGTCTTTTCAACTCTATTTTGAAGTTCATATAAGCACATCTCTTTCCCCTTAGTTCTTTTTCAGCCCCTCCTTGTAGGTAAGCACCTGTATAAGCTGGTTATGGCTGCAGGTGCAAATAAAATACCTGAACAATCCAGGAGAGCTCTGAAGGATCAGTAGGAGTCCGAAAAGGTCAAATTTTGATGTGAAGGAGGATGAGGGGATTCCCTTGACTTTATGGTAAACAAACATACTGTGTTGCTAGGTAAGCTGTCAGTATCTGAGCAGTAAAGCTGCATGTACGGTGACAGTCTTGTCATTACCTTACAATAATGCTGAGTTACATTCTGTAACACTGTCAGTTCTGAGTGTGGACCAGTTTGGAGAGGTTTGCTGTGAAATCAGTTTGTTGCTTTGTGTGTGTGTATACATATATATAAAAAAATATATATATACCTTTATATATATATATTTGAATATTATATGGTGTAATGAATTTGACTTCCTCCTAATTTTCTTCAAGATTTTTGGGGGAAAGTAAAGACCCAGATTTAATTGATGTAAAGCAATTTCATGTTGTTATGGTAAAATAAATGCATAATATATTACAAAAGCCCTGTATTCAGCATGATCAACTTCTTTATGTTAAGACCTGTTTATGTTTATGGAATCTGTTTGGTATTGACAGAAAGACCTGCAAGAAGCCAGAATTAGGATGAATCTACAGCTACATTTTTTTCATTTCTGAGAGACAGACATCTGGAGAGTAAATAAACATGATCTACATTTAGGCAGTCAATACAAGTAAAAAATCTGAAAAATCACAGAATTGTAATAATAGATGTTAGTGATATCCTCTGTTCATTGGCATAGTAGACTATCTGTAATTAGTCAGAAAAGATACGGCATTTCTTAATAAATATGTCCTTATGGAATATAAAAATATCCTTACGGAATAAGATCTCGGTGCTATCCTCTAGAAATACAACCTGAGCTATAGACTTTTGCCAGTGATAACTTGCAAAAGCTGTCAGTGTCTCAGACTAAGTAAATCATGGAATAAATGCATAGTGGAAATTTTTTAGGTCTTTTTTTCTTAGATAAAGGAGAACTGTGCCCCACAGGGGGACAAAAGCAGAAGAAGGTAAATAAAATGTGGAATCCTTAAAATTGAAGATCAGTCCAGAAGTAATAGCACAATAAAGAAATATGTTTCTATTGTGAATGGAGAATTACTATTTTTAAGGTGTTTATCCATTTTAAAGTGTGTAAAACTGACATCTAGTGGTAGCAAGAGCACTTTGTGTGCAAAGTGGCTTTATAGTGAGACCAGTTTGCACAGCAGATTAACAGGCTGTAACTATATTACATACTGAAATTGCAATTCCCTGTATTTCAGCCTAATTCAAATCCTGTTTCTTTGTATTACAGAGCCTTTCAAATTAAATCTTACTCCTTTCAGTAATCTCTCATTCACGTGAAGCAAGGTGGTGGCGTCTGTTCATCTTCATGAATGCATGGACTCCTGCTAGAGAAATGTCATCCTGATGAACAGTTTCATTAGAGAGGAAAAGGTTGGAATGGGTGTTAGGATTAAAATATTCTCATCCAAAAAGCTGAGGATAAGGGTTAAAGAATCTCAGCAGGGTTACTGAGGAAATTGTGCAGAAGCTACCAATTTTAGACCTGTTATGAATAAACTGGAGAAGTCAGGCTTCGGAGTTGTGATGCATGTCTCAGATATGGCATTACTCACAAGTGTAAACTTCTCTGGGAGGGGAAGCAAGACTTTATGGCCAAAACTGAGATTGCACATGAATTTAGGCAAGATGTGTGGGGCCTGAATCAAGAGAGCATATAGACATGCACTTAAATCTTTCACACTGAAGGCAAGAGGATGTGTTCGTTTGCTGGGGTCTGTGCTTAGCTGTTTTGCTGAGTCATAGTTGATATCCTCATGTACCATTCATAATTTTACTCAAATAGCATTTTTAAAATTATTTTTCCTTTCTATTTACTTCCACATTTTGTCTAGCTTATTCCGATTTTAGTGTCTTTGAAGGAAAAACCCTTGCTAAAACTCTGTGTGATACCTACCCCGATGAGGCTTTAATTTAGCTTTGCCTCCAGTGCTATTATATGCATAATGGATAAATTACTAATAAAGAGAGGAAAAAAGAGCAAAGTTATGCAAAAATGAAATATTAATTATTTTTAAAATTATTAAAAATATGGCTTAGGGGTGCCATGTCTATAGTCAAAGGCTGCAATTCAAAATGAACATAGGAAAATTTAAAAGCACCATTCAAATCTATCTTGCAGATAATATAATGAAAGAGATCAGCAACAGAAGGCTGGGTGAAAACAGACACAAATCTGAAGGAAGGATGAAAGGGCACGTGCTTCAGTGAAAGTGTAATTAGAAGTGGGCAGAAATAATAATAAAATTAAAATCAGTTTATTTTTTCAGTGTTGGCAGTTTGTGGCAAGAATTGTCAAACTATATTGGCCAATGTTTGGTTGTAAATGTTTATTTTACAGTCTTCTCAGTTCTTAATAACTGTTGCAAATACCTTTGAGGTAAAAAATGTTGGTAGTGTAATTCCAGTGAAACATAGCTCTACGCATTTTCAAGGCTGAGGTGAATCATGCTCTGCTGCCTCTATCATTCAATCTGTTACTTTCAAAACACGGTGAATCGTATTTGTTGAACATAAATGTTGATTTCTGCAATGAAACTAAAGTCACAGTTTTAGAAGTGGTCTAAGAAACAGCTGCTGTCATTTCAGATAGGCGAGCCCTATCGCTTTAACGTGAAAGCAGAGATGAGCAGCAATCCTGTTCATTGTGGAGCTGCTCTGTAAGGACAAGATTAGCTGTTAACAGTTGTGCCAGCCAGAGCTGTGCGATGCAGGCTCATCTGTCCTGAAGCTGGTAATCCACTGTGGGTGCTTAACAGTTCTAACATACTTTTGACCTTTCAGGTCTGAGTGTGGGAGCGGTGGCAATGACACGAGGCCAACTGCTACGTGCAGAGTCACTCTGGCTTTGTCTGCACTCACTCGCTGGGGCTTCTCCTTACTGCTTGGACACCGATGCTTTTCCAAAGTAGTGAAAGCATAAGGATGAGTCATGCTAGTAGTGCCAGAATTGTTGATATACACGATATCTCTAGCATTTCACAGCAGCCATCTCTGCATTTGGCTTATGTAAGACCTCACATAGTACAAAGGAAGTTGTGTTGGTAGCAGTGTTAGTAGCAAGGGAATATATTCAGGAAATGTTTGTTGTAAATAGGACTGTTGGGGATGAATTTCTTGGTCCACTGTGGATTTGTCAGCCGTCAGGAAGTGCTTCTGCTATTTTGTCCTCAGGCATGGCTTTAGTTAAACAAAACCGCTCATCTAATGTTGTGTTACTAAGAGCTGTGTTCAACATGTTATGGGAGTTTGAGAAGGAACAGTAGAGTATTTTACATTTTTAAGACAATCAGGATTACTTTAACCCCATTGATGGACATCTGTTTGTAGTATTGCTGCTCTATCAAGTGTAAACAAAGATTTTTTTTTTTTAATGAATGATTTAATTAGGTTTAATATGCATTGAACTACTGTATAGTTTTGCCAGAAGTCCAAGGCTGAGAAGTCTGTACTACATACTCTGCCACATTTATTTAACTGCTGACATATTAGAAACTTGTTTTTTCTTCGAGAGAAAGGTAATTTCCTGCAATAGTAGCTCAGTGAATCCCTGTGGTTTACAATATTTTGAGGAAACCGCCTTTTGCATTAATACCTAAAGTGCACACATTTAAGGTTAACGAGTTTTGCTTTGAAAGAGCTCCAATGAAAGATTAAACTAGTTGATCCTTTGTTCTCATATATGCTATGAGCCAGTTTACCTATGATTCATGTTTTTATGACCTACGGTTTCCAGCCTGTTCTATACCCTGGGAGCCACTTGCTCACACTTGGCTGTTCAAGACTCTCTTTTGAATCTGTTGTATTCAATCTCACATGCTGAATGAATGGTCCCCTCCCTGAAAGCTGGCTTCAGAATTAGCCTTGGTCTAAGACATTTATGTTGATTTGCAACATAAATCTGTCTCTTTAGCGCATGCAATGGGAAAGTTCATGTTATTTTTCCTAGAACATAGGCATCCCCATTAGTCTTAGGCTGACCTGATAGAGAGATAAGAGGTTTCCAAGGTTCTTTCAAAAATTATACCGTCTTCCTCACTGACAGCGTAATGCTCTGTGGGCTGAGCTCTATTTGCATGTCCTTATTGAAAGGACACTTACTGGAACACAGGAAATAAAACCACTTCCCATATCTTTATAGTAACGCACTGCTATATGCTTAAGCAAATTAAAATGGGTTTTAGTGTTTGAAAAAGGAAGCAAGTCACTACATAGAGAAATAACAACTATGACCACTAGAAATTTAGCCTCAGCAAAGCCTGCTGCTGATGTGCGCCACAAGATTAGCAAGTCTGACGATTATTTAGGTTTTTTTATTATTATTTTTTTTTTTTTTAGAAAAGAGAATTCGGAAGAGCTGGCTGAAAGTCTTCTAGCAAAACTATTTATCTCTAAAAATGCTTCATCACTTAAAACAGATTGTTTTGCAGGGCTCCTTTCACTTCATCAATGATTAAGAACATGTAAAAAATTTTGGCAAAGTTGAATTAATTTATGTTGGTGTCTTTAATATAAGGTAAAAGGCTCAAATGAGGCATGTCAGTGCGACTGCTTTAGTGGTTCCAAAACATCTTATTTTTACTTTTATGGGAAACTTGCAACTATTCATTCTGATTCAGAACAAAAGGAAATATTGAAGTGTCAGAAGTTCCATTTTTGGCCACATCTAAGAATTAATGGCCTGGAAAATATTTCTAGTCTGTAGTCAAGATACCAGTGACCTGAGATGTCCAAGAAACAGGACATGCTGCAGAAATCTCCTCAGCATGGGGCTCTCCTGGAAGCAGAACTGGTGCTTTAAGAATTGACCTTTGCCCAGGACTCAGCCCAAGGTGGGGGTGCACTAGGCTGTTGACCAGTTCTGGACACACTTTAATAGTGACATCTAAGAGGATTTACACTGTCATTTTCTTTTAATAATCTTGCCCTTCAACAGGTCTGAACCATGTCCGAGGCCAGCTGCTGCTTCAAGCTACCTGAGTCCCCTTGCAATAACTGCCTGCAGGTGATTTGAGTCAAGTGGTGCCTCTCTGTGTCTTGCTTATCGAAACAACACTGTTGTGAAAACAAGACTCTCCCTTGGCCATGTGGTTATGTGCAATTTCTTTCTAGTTCATGTTTTCCTGCCTAAACAATCTGTTTTTTCTACCTGGTATGACCTTAAGTGAGCAGACCGTTCCACCATGGCCTGCATATCAGGCTTTTGCTGAGGTGGGAGTATGGGGGCTCTTCCAGGATCCTCCCTCTGACAGTCTCTTGCCCCTAGATAACCTGAGCAAGTTTTACTTTAATTACCTCCTATCCTGTTTCGGGGGGTGGGAGTGGGAAGGGACGTTTGATTAAAATGCAGCTAGGGTGGAGCCCTTCTGGTGCTTGCTCCCTGATGCCAGCAAGGTGCCACCAGGCAGGGCTGGGGGGAAGCTGCACGAGGCACCTGAATGTCCCAGTGGCTTGTGGCTGCCAAAGGGCCGGTCCTGCTCCCCACCTTCTCCCTCGACTCCTGTCACAGAGGAATGCCTCCCATCCATGTGCTGACTCTGGTGCTTCTCTGACCCTTTTGTGATTTGAAGCAGCTGCAAATGAAACAAGGGCATTCCCTTGAAACAAGGGAAGCTTCTGGCTAGAAAGGGGTGGGAGGGAAGAAAATCGTTGGTGAGGAGGCCCACCCCTGTCCCTGGCAGCAGCCTCTTCAGTCGTTTGGGTTTGTGTGAAATCTCTCACTGAAGCTGTCTCTTTCACAGCTGCCTTAAACCTCCTGGAGAGGTGTATTCTCTGGGCACTGTGCTTCCTCTACCATCTCCATGCTGTCACCAGCAGGTGGGCGGTAAGCTGGATTAGTGGAAGTGGTCTGGCTGAAAAATAACCATACCAAAAAAAAGTTTCCATCTGGATAAAACCTTGATGCACCACCTTTGTGACCAAGTGAGACCTAGAGCCAGCAAAAGCGTGTGTGTCATGGGAACACGTGGCAAAGGTGGAAGGGGGAGCATTGCCCCTTTAACCAGGTACGAAACTGTCCCTTCAGTTAATCTAACTTGCTTACTGAGGAAACAGAGGGAGGCAGGAGCTAAAATGGTTGTGGTGGTGGCATTTTCAGTATTTGTATATTGACTTAGTAGGAAGAGTACAATCTTGGAACAACGGCAGAGGCTGTCTCAGTGGAAGAGGCTCTATGCACTGGATTGAGAAACAAAAGTTCTCTCTATTTTCTGGGTATTAAGAGTTTCCATCCTGCTCTCATGAGGGAGGCTGAAAATGACAGCAGGAAATAGCACAGCAGGAGTCAATTCTCAGGTCACTGATAGGTGAGACTGGCAAGGACCCTTATTACTTGGGGAAAGTTAAGTCATAATCCTACTTCAGCGCTGCTATACAGGACAAATAATTGAATAGAGAGGCTCTGCAGGTGTCTCAGCATGTTGGGAGCAATGGGATCATTCCTGGAGAATTCCAGATAGTGGGGGACTTTGGGCCTTCAGCTTTCCCCTGCTGGCCAAGGGCCTGGGAACTGTGCAGAAGTGCTCCCTGCTGACACTGCCGGCAGAAGGAGCTGCCTTCTGCTTTCCTGCATCTGGACAAAAGCAGTAATTATAACACGAAGCGCTGGGAAACAGCTGAGCCTGAAAAGGCTGTACAGAAGGGGTGTGAGAATAGACTCACCTCCTAGAGCACATACTAGGGCAGAAGCGGTCAGCAATCTTAAAACTGCAATAGCAATTTTAAAAATAAAACTGATATGTGAGAGTATTCTTGAAAGATTAAGAAAGATCATATGCATAATTGTAAGCATATTAAATTTCACTCGAAGTGAAATTTAGGAACTAGAAGTTAACGATAAGAATAAATGTTCTTGCTGAATCAGAAACCAAATGTGACTTTGTATGTGCCTGACAGCTCCAAACGCTCCGATGGCTGGCCACCTTCTGTTTGGAAATAAGCCACATCATAAGCTTCTTGCACATTTACACTGAAGTAACAATTTTAGATGCCCACCCAGAAATCTGCTGAGCTACTTAACTTTGAAAGTACCTCCTTTATAGTGAGAGAGATTTGCTGTACCTTCTTTGATACTGGTTTATATTCTTGAGGTAGTGCTTTAGTTCCACTGTTTAGCTTCATTTTAATAATTACAATAGTTATAGCTATCTTGTATAGGTACTCTTCATAGTCTCAAAAATGTTGTGTATATACATCTGTAGGCGTCTTGAAAAAGAGCAGTTGATTTGCTTGAATCATGTTACCTCAGCCACCGTAAGCAACATCACTAATAGTTGGTAATCACCGAGTCCATCAGCAAGATCATGACTGCTGCATATCAACAGCTGAAAAAACTTTGTGAAAAGACAGACTTTAAGGTGATGGCAGGTCGTTGCAAGTAAGAGAAGGAACACCATATACGGTTGTAGTAATTTAGGTAAGCAGCAATATTATCAAGATTCAATGCAATGAAGATCCCTTGCTGTAAAGTGCACGTTCTCGATCTAAGCTGTTGTAAGAACTCAGCCTTCATGACTGTTTTGTGTTGAAGAGACCAGCTGCTGATACTGCATGCAGCATGTGGCGCGGGCTCTAACAGAAGAAGCATTTCTGCCACTGGAGTGGTGACCCCCCTCCTGCTCTGTGGTGCTGTGCAGAGTGCTGCTTAGTGGTTTATGGCCAGGGCAGCCCCGAATTGTGAGAGCCATCTCTTGAAGGGGCAAAGCCAAAGACTACTACACTATTAATCAATGCTTACCAATGACACAAAGAGCTTTAGAAATTTTCTTGGGTAAGTACTTGGCTATGAAGAGGTTAAGGATATTTGATTTAAACATCTCCTCTCCCCCCCTCCCCCCCCCAATTTGGAAATTTGAAAGGCAGCCTGTAAATATAATACTCCCTCCCACACACCCCGAAATCCCCTGCCTTTCCAGCATGCCATTAGATTTGTTAGTGTGCTTAAGTGGTTTAATTAAAATCTTCTACGGTCCAATGCAATAAACAATGTCTTCTGTCAATGCAACATGTTTGATACTAATGATGCTTCTGGATGGTAGATTGTTGTGGGGACAGCTACAAAGGTAAAGAGTAACTTAATTTGAGAAGTTTGATTTCCTTTTACTTTACCTATCATGAGCTGAACAGATAACGCCGGTTAGAAAGAAGCAAAGGAAAAGGTGCTTTGAAAGTTTCTCATCTCCTTCGTTCTTATATGGAAATTTAACAGTATAATGACCCATTTGTGAAGTGAAGTATATCTATCTAGTACATGTTAAACTGTTAGTTGTATTTCAGTAGAAAAAAGGAGAACTAGTTTTGGATATAGGACTCAATATATTAGGTTAAACGAAGTTGCCAGTGTTCGTGTGCATATGTATTTCTCTGCAGTGTATCGGTCCATAAACAATATAGTACTTGTGGGTTTTTTTCTACTTCTGTATTGCTGCTTGGTCTTTATACACAAACATTTATTTATTTTGATTTCGTGCTGGATCTGAGTACTTATTCAAGGTCCTGGGGTACCTCATTCCCTTCCCTTCTCAGCATTATGAATCTTCAAAAATGTAAATATCAGTCTTTCCTCTTTGACACTTGATGTTAGCCAACGAAGCCAATATCCACGTCTGAAGTTCTCAAAGCTTCTAAGTATTCAGACTGTATAATCCTGCTTTTAGTATGTTCTGCATCGATTTTTATAGCATTAGATACTGTTCAGGAATGGATATGAAACAGACTTCCTTTTGGCTGTTTCTTGAAATGACCTGAGTTATTTGTGAACAAGGCAATTAAAAAGTGGGTTATAAAAATGATGCCAAATGTCACTGAAATTACTGTTCTGCTAAATATAAGCATACCTGAATTTCTTTTAGAAAGAAACCTGTTTCTACCAATTTTTTAAAATTTAAATTACAGTAGTTAGCAAGTGAGATTCCTCCAGTGAAAGAAATAATAGGATATATATTTAAAATGTCTAAAAAATAGATATCTTTGTTTCAAGGCTTTACAAGTCAATGACCGAACATGTTGTTGACAACTAAGATTAAACGCTTACAAGAAATTCTAAATTTCCACTGAGATACAGACACTGTTTCTTTTCCCGGCAGTTCATGAAACATTAACATTTGAACTTCAGTCCAGTACCATCTGACCATTTTGGAGCAGTATATCTTTAAATCTATTAGCAATCTTCTGCAGAGTTTAGAGTGGGAGACGAAAGGAAAAGCAGCATGTTTTCTTTGAGAAAAGTTGAGCTTTGAAAGCTACTGAAAGTTTTGGAATGTTAAAAGACAAACCAGCTGAGATATTTTAATGGGCAAAGAGCAAGAGAAGAGGTCAAAACTGTACATGCAAGTGTCCTTTCACATCCTAGTAATTTCTGAAGATTCACATGGTTTCAAAAATAAACTCATTCCAGGGATACAATACACATATTTGCAACCAGTTCTGATATTAATCTGTCATTATAATGGTATCTGAAAGCCAGTGATATTTACGCTAGCACAAAAGAGACTAATATGTTAATTTTAAATTAGTCTCCCAACCCCAGTTGCCTTGTGTGTGGGAGTAGTTTCTTTTTAGGAAAAAGTCACTGTTGGTTGACTTATTCTCTCCCTTTCTCAACCTCCAACCACTGACTAATACTGAAATTGAACTTAATATTTCCATTTTTGCTTACATGCCATTTAAAATGCTTTAATCAAGGTTTTAAACCAATTTATAGTGAAGAGTGACTATCATGTACTATTGTCTACCTGCAGAAGCAAACTAGAAATTGAAAGAACTTTGAGCACTAATATAAAAATCAGATGCTGCTCTATAAATTATTTGATGGATTTATGAAAGTTAAGCAATAATGGACAATGATCATATAATATAAACCAGCAATCCTTATGACTGGGCAAATATACTTGTAAAACAGGAAAAGAACAGAAAAAGAGAAAACATTTGAATTTTGGTATGGGTCAATTAATCAAATATCAAATATTGCCAAATTTTGCATGTGTATTAGAAGTTAATCCACCACTGTGTTAAAGGGTTTGTAATGAGTTCCATATCAATGTGAATCTAGTCCTTTTCTAAGTGACCACAAGCAAAATCACTTTATTGGATAAACCCAGTCAATTTTGATTATGTAAGTTTCCTTCACATTTCAATAAATATTGTAAGCACTATTTTTCAGCATGGCTTTCCACATTTGCTTGCATGACTAAACCTACTAGCAATGATTATATCACTTCAATTATGGGATACAACTACTTGTAGCTATTTCTCGTGCAATTAAAATGTGAAAATGTAAAAAAACCCCATCTCCTTAATAAATTAAGATGGCCACGGAATGCATGTTGTTGCTAAATCTATATTTTATCTTCACTTATTTTTCTCAGTATTGAAGGGGAGGGAAAACCAGGTTTTAGACTTCAGACACGCAGACTTAGAAAGCAAAATCCTTTTAGAAATTTCTCCTTATAAATTAATGAAACAACCCACAATGGTGTGCACCACCTCCATAAGCCTAAACAAAAGTATTGTATTTCTACTACAGAAAAATGAAGCATTATGTAATAGAAGTCCCTTTTCTTTTCCTTTAGTACTCTTTAACTCTACTGCTTTTTACACGTGACTGTAATTACCCCAGCCATGTAATATACCTGCATAGTATCATCAGATGCCTTCTAAAGTACTTAAAAGTATTATTTGTTTTCCCTCATTTTCTTGCATTGCATCACGTGCCAAGTAAAAGACCCTGGCATTTCTAACATATTCGTAAAATGAATATTGCTTCCCACTGTTATCTGTATGTGGGAGGGTGAATCTGCAGCTCATTCAGATGTGTATGTGAGCATGCAGGCATTCAGATGATGGATGTTGGGACAGTTGTTGACCTTCTGACTGACGGCCATGTTTATGTGGAGTGCCTGTGGATCTGGGCACCATTTAGCATGACAGAAGTGGCTCTATTTGGCTCTAGCTGTGTAAAATTAATATCTAAGATTTCATGAATATGGTTTACTTCAAACTGAAGCTCAACAAAGACAAAATCATATTCAAGGAATTCTTGGCCTTGGCACTGTATTTCATGTTACATTGTGGAAATCCAGCTATTGTCTGCAAATGTCAGATTAGACCCATTTTATCTCTGCTGCCCAAATGGGTATTTCTCCTGTTTGGAACCAATGTGGTGCTTTGTGTTATGGTGAAAACCATAGAAAAACATAAAAATATCAGGATCCTATGACCTAATTGTTGAGTTCCTCAGTTTCTTATGTTCCTGAATTTATTCATGAGCACAGTCACAAAAATCCTTCAAGACCCAACAGAAAATGTAGCACTACACTGTAAAGTTCAAGAATACTTAATTGGACAGGGAAAAGGAAGGAACGATAACACCATAAATAATGCATGGTACAGTTCTAAAAAAGACTGAAATTTTGTTGGTAGACGACTTTCTGTTGGGAAAGTGTATATGGTATGACCAAATATAACCCTGGGCTTTAGGGACGATACCCTCATTCTTACAGATTTTATTTGCTTTTCTTCCTATTGCCTCTTTAAAATTCAGTGCTGTGTTTGTACAGATGCATTTCAGATACTCTGTGAACCACCTGAATCAAAAGCATTCAGGTAAAAGGTTGAATTTTTGAGGGTTTTCTGTTCCAGTGAAGCGTCTCCTTCACTTACAACGTGATGCTGGCACATATAGACATTTCTCTAATCTGTTTTTTATATACTGCAGGACCCAGACAATCTAACGCACAAATGAAGTGTTGCATTTCCCCCTTCACAGGGAACTAGGGATTCAGGGCAAATGTCAACATTTTCCTTGAGTAGTTCTAAGCGAGTGAAATGGATTGTCAGCTATAAACATCAAATATACATTTGTAATCAACTGCCTGTATATTTTTTAACAACAACAACAAAAATTCTACAACCTGTCTAGTTATTTGTTTATATCTTATCCTACATTCAGGTGATTAAGCACCCTGCCTACTCATATTATGCTGATCAGATGTTATTTTAGTGTACTGGGACTTTTAAGTAAGCTTAATGGATAATCAGGTCTTTACTCATCAGGGTCATACCACAGCAAGTGAACCCTGGGCATTTGTAAGGTTTTAATAGTTCTCAATCTTACACTTTTCAAGGGCTATGTTGCAATGAATGCAAAAAAATAACACTTTTTAAAAATGTAGATTGCGTTCACATAGCAGGGGGCAAAAGCTACTGTTAAGTGAAAAAGCCCAGCTACACAGGAACTGTGGGGGAAATAAAAAGAAAAGCAGGGAAACAAAATAAAAGCATTCTACAGCAGGTCTCAAGAATATTAATTAACAATTTAAAATATCTTTCACAGGAATTTTGTGCTTAATTTTTTACTAATGCAAACTCAAATACTGCAGGTAATAGTACCTACAGGAAACCAAGTACCCTGCCAGTAGAAGCTGTGCTTCTGCATTTGCCACACTAACGTGAATTTTGGGTAGATTTTACCCTTCAGTATTCCAGAGGCCGAAAATACATGAAATGATTGAAATTCCTATTCTTCTAAGGACTGGTTTTGTGGGACCTCTGGGAATTCTAATTTCTTTCCAGCACACCTCTTTCTGTGCACCAGTGTGTGATGTGGTTTTCCAGCAACGCTGTGCTCATGCACAGAATTGGCACTGGGAAAACTCACTAATGAAAGATCTCTGCAATAGCATTTGTATGTTGTTTGTGGTTTTGATTTTTTTGGTGTTTTGGTTTGGGTTTTTTTTTTTCCATTTAACATGGGCACATTCCAAGAGTTCTTAGATATGGAAAGACTGATAAATATTTAAGTGTCCTCTGAGCCATTCCAGCAATGGCTGCAAGCTTTCATTGCTCTTAACAGTATGTTGGTAACTGACAGGTTGTGCAAGCCATCTGCTGATCATTTTAAATTAAAGACAATATTACACTGAATTTTAGCAGTCACTACATTGGTAGCAGTCTGCAGGTTTGCTGCTCCTGTTTTGTTTGCTTCCCCCCCAGCATTATGCTTATTATGAGCAGATGGCATCATGTAAAAGAAAACAGGATGGCTTCATTTTACTAAGGGAAACCCCCTGACACTTGGTAACTTGGTCTTTATCTGCCTCTGTGTTGTTGTTTCTATAAATTTGCATTGCAGACTTCATGGATTTTCATTTTAGCTGTGTTAAGCCTTTTAATGTAGCTGTAACAGCTCAGTCAGCATTAGCAAAATGTGCTCAGGTTATTGTGGGTTATATCTAGCTCTTAGGCTACAAGTGTGTCTACGTGAAAAATTTACTAGCAGAACCATCCTGGTATTATCATCCTTGTGTAACACTCCTGTGGCTCTCTTGTTGGGAATGACAGTGTACTTTTTTGCTCTAGTTCACATCACTTTACATTTAGTAGCTTTATAGTAGCAGTATCCAGACAGGATTAGAAGTTGTTTCAACAAAAGTATACTTCTCTGCTCTTTTGGGAAATTGAAGTTGCTTTAATGTATTTATTTTTTAATAATTATTTCTAGCCATTTTTCATTTCTGCAATAAGGCCTCTAATTAGTTCTGCTTTCGTTCATCAGGAATAGCAGTTTGAAATGTATCTCCTTGGAATTTTATCTAATTTTGGCACTAGCATCACCCACTGGCCCAAGTAGCATGTTAATAGTCGGGGCCTGTCCAGGTTCCCTCTGTTTGGAATAGAAACTTATGCTAAAGCCAGCTATATTATTTAATGCAATCCTGTATTTACATAGAAAATTCATGCAGTCCTCCCTTCCTGAACCCAGTGGAAATAAACAACATAAAACTTCAGACTCTCCCTGGCCTGTTCCCAAGGAGCCCTTTCTCCCTGCTATATTGTCTGGTTCTCACAGGATTTCCTTGTTTTCTCTAGAATTGTATGTATTCACCTTTCCAAACCAACAGAGCCTGAAGAGTTCTCCCTATCTTAGAAAAACTCCTTTACAACATTGATTTTTAACCTTGTTCATGCTTTCTCATGAGAATCAATAATATTCCGCTGGTTTTAGTCTTTGCTGCAGAAAGAAGTATTTTCGCAGAAACCTTCAGAAATATTTTCCAACCTAAGAGCACCATGGCCCCCCTCATCAAGACAGTTAAAACAGTGTGAGTGCATTATCCTTGGGAACTCCTGGTTTAATTATATTGAGATTGCGCCTACTTTGACTTTATTGTCAACTTTTCATTTTCATGATGGTAAGGAATGATAGAGTTTCAAGTTTAGTCTGGTTGGTGAGGTCCATACATGTGTAACAATGTCCTCACTGCTGTTCTTCTGTTACATCATTACTAGATTTCCAGTATTTCTTTTTATTCTTAAAAAAAAAGTGCTACCTAGGGAAACTCTATAGTCATTATAAATTGATATTGTAAGAGTAAATTTTCTTAGAAATTAAAATTTCTAATAATAAAAAAAGATTCCTGAGAAAGAAACTGCACCCCAAAAATGGACATAAGTTCTTTACTGTTTCCCTCATTGTATTAAACATGTATGTGAGATGTCATATAGATGTGATACCAGCAAAATCAAATGGGCTTAGGCTTTCCCTTTCTGTGGACACACCTGTTACCTGGTGATTTATTTTCAGCTTTGCTTTCACATCTCTCGTACCTGCAATTTTGATGGAACGCGCCCTTTCACAGAACCAGCATAGGCTCTGTTGTTGATAAAATGGCTTGTACAGGTAACTGCTGTGGCTGTACAGAAGAAGCAGAAGAGATTTTTCTTTCTTTTTTAATTCTCTTATCTCTTTCAGTCATTTTGAGTTGGCAGGAAATAGTATTTACAGATGGAAGTGCTACTTGCAAATTGATTAGTGTTCCCACCAGTTAGATGAGGTCTTTCTCATTCTTGTGTAAAAAAAAAAAAAAAAAAAAAAAAAAATCATGTTTTAACTTTTAAAAGCCAAGTGTTCCTGCAAAACTTGCATTCTTGATCTTTATTTTCTTCCACTCTACCAGAAGGGTAGACTAGCCATCTTATAAATGTGGCCTTGTCTAAATCTGTATCTCTGGGAAAGTCTCACTGATTATTCCAGTTTAGTTCTTCGTTAATAGAAAAGCATGAAGTATAGCTTCCTCAAATGCTTCTACAAGATGGAGCTGGCTAATGCTTTCCAACTGCTCTCTGTCTTGAGGGACATTCAGACAAACACAGACAAAACTGTCTATGATTGTCTGGTTTGGTGTCTTCACATTTCTAGAGCTGCAGCTATCAGTATGTAATTTGGACAAATTTGGTCTGCTCTTATATATGTGTGTATTTGTGTAAGTACTTTTGATAAGAAACGTATGTATTGGGAGAAGAGAAAACCTGCTGTCTTCTCTGCTTGAGATATTTTGCTGACTTCCTGTGGGACTTGCTCACTGAAACTTATAATTACTTCATTAAATAATCTTTATGTAACTTACAATATGCCTTTGCCTACTGATGTTTTTTTCTGTCTTTTGTTTTTTGTAAGATCAATGTCATACAGAAGATAAACAATGAAAAAATGAACTTGGCATTTTCATATCAGCTTCCCGCACTCACCTGCCTCTTCAAACATAAAATAGAGTGGAGAATTAGGAATTTATAGCCCTGTATTGGAAACAGCTAATATGAAAGCAGAAGAACTAAATTGTGACATTTTAGGGATTCTAGAAGATTTCTGAAATGGTTAGCAGCTGGTACTTAACAATGGGAGAGTGATTATAGTTTCTGGCTAGATTTTTAAAAGTGACTAATGATATTAGGCATTAGTGTTGTGAAGTTCCAACTTGCATGCATTGTAAAAGCTCCTGATTTTCAGGAAGGAAGGAGTACAAAAGCACCCAAAATGAAGATTCTTCAAATCACAAATTGTCTCTAAAGACAATTTCCTCAAATGACCTTAGAGGGAGTGCATTTACATAACCGGGATGTTTGAATAAAGCACAAACAGGAGGAAGTTCAAAATTGGAAAGCCTGAGACTGCGTGGAGTTTTTCTTTTTTTCAGCTCAGGGCTTAAAAAATCAGTGTTGGAAAGTATGACACAACGGCTTAAAAATTTCCACAACTTCTCTCATTCTTTTTCACATTCCTTGAATTTGAAAAGTCCACAAAACTTGAAGGATATTTTTAATAACATTTAGAATTAACAGTAAACTTTAAGAACAAAGAATTCTGCATCAAAATATTCCTTGAATTTATATTTAATGTAATTATGAATAATTTGAGATTCAGAATTTGATTGGATTGTTCTGTGCCAGAGCTTAAAGACTGGAAAGCAGACAAGCACTTCCCATCATTCGCAGCTATGGCAGAAACCAAACAAATTTATGGTCAAATAATTTCTGGCAGCAGCATTTGCAATATGAATAGAAATGTTCTTCTGTCACATAAAAAATTAGGGGCCACTCCTGCAAATGAATACTTTTGCACTGGCTCAGCATTTCTTACTACAGGATTACATTGCTAGATCATGGCATTAGACAGTTTTATTAAATTGCTTTTGAGATATTTGAAAGTACTTAGCAGGAAAATAATTCCAAATGATTGGATACAAATTCAGTTTCTAAGCTAACGTTCATGGGAATCTGGTGATAATGATGTTTGACTTCGTATCTTAGTCTAATATTTTCTTTTGAGTGTTTTCTTTACTGATATCAATATATTTTGAAATTAATAAATTGATAGCTAAAATCACTTATGTTCTTATGTGTCAGGCAATGATGCATAACTTCACGGTGCCCTAGATTTCAGAAATTATACCTACATTCAGTAGCCTATATTCATATTTATCTTTTGTTTTGTTTTTGAAGAATAAGGATAAATATGCAATGTTTGCTTTTACTTTACTTGAAGATACATGAATATGTAATGCCCTTGTATCTTACTACTTAATTGAAGATGATTGATAAGCAGCAGATGCGCTAAGCTGTAAAACATCTGCCTTTTAGCCCTCGTGTGTTTAAGGTCGCTCTTTGATTCTAGTTACTTTATATGTTTAACAACATTTGCTTCCTTTCTCTGGTATGTTCTTATCATTTTCCTCCTTTTTAAATGACTGTAAGTACCTATGGTTCTGCTTTTCGAAACAGCTTCCTATTTGGTTACAAAAAGCAAGAAACAGAACCGAACCCCTCCCTACTTGGTGGTAGGTGATGTTCAGGGCAACCTAGGAAGCTGTTGCTAACTGTCCCTTTGCTGGCTGCCCCCCTTTGTGGCTCTGCAAGAACTGCGAAGGGCCAACGATTGCACTTCTCTGCTCTTCGGTACTTTTTCTGCCCTCCATTTTAATGCTTTGCATCGGTCTCCCCTAAGGAGAAACTATTTTCAGTTCTGAGAAACTTTCATTTTAAATAGCTTTATTTTAACAGTGTTTTCAAAGCCTGTAAAGGGCTTGCTAGAGGGATAGGTGCCGAGCTCGCTTGTCTGTGCACGAAAGAGTTCAAGCTCTTAAGGTGCCTGGCTTCTACCACTATCTAGGCTCTTCATTGACAAAGTGAGCCCAGAGAAATAGAAATACCTGGAAATTAAGGTGTTTCTGAAAAAATACCTTTCATATCTGAGGCAGCTCAGGTGCCTCTGATGGGGAACCTCTACAGCTGAGGAATGAAATGAGGAAAGCCTGTAGGACTGCAAATCAATGAGAAATATCAGCAGGAGACATTTGCTTTCATGAACAATAGGACCTAATTGAGGAGGAAAGGGAAGAAGGACCCTGGCTAAAAGCCAAGCCAGAAGTAAAGCACTAGGTGTTGGAAGGTGCCTAAGGCAAGGATGTGTAAAGGGGAGGGGGCACGGAGGGGCTCAGCCCCTGCAAACTCTATTGGGGAAAAGAAGAGGAGGTGTGTGTCAGATGGTAGATAAATGTGAATAGGTGAAAGGAATGTCAGAGGAATAGAAATTATGCAAAAAGGCAATTAAAATAATCCAGTTATATGGCATAATTGTGTTTTGCAGCTGAAGATATGTATTTTTGTAACATCACTTTTCTGTGGTGGACAATTGTTGGTTTTTGCCATGGGGACCTTGTGCACTTGCCAAAGGCAGGACAAACAGTGCCTACATCACTTCTACTCACAAAACACTTGGGTACCCTAAAATGTTGGTTTTGACATTTTGTGTGATTGTAAAATAGCTTTTTTTTTTATGGCTTTCTGAGATAAGCGGTATACTGTTAAACTCTGGCTATGGAATTGTGACATTTAGCTGTCAACAGCCAGCCCAAGAGGCTGACTCAAGAGTACCTGCCACTTGCGTCATGTTTCTCTGGACCTCACCCATATGCAAGCTTTCTATGCTTGCTTGATAACGGGGGAAAACACTGCAAGAGTGTTTTTTTGGCCCCTTCCCAGAGGAATTAAGTTACAAAGAAGGACTTAGCAAGTTTTTAATTTCTGTTGTTTAAATTTCTGATTTCTGTTGTTTATGTAGGACCTAGAAAACATTTATTTTCCTCTGGAAACTCAAGGCATTCATGGTCCAAATTTTATTTGTAAAACTAGGTATACGGGGACTGATGTCAGATCCAACTGAACAGAACCTTATAGTGGTGAGCACTTTTCTAACAGACACCTAAGCAGCCAAACCCAATTTTAATCTGCCCTTCCACCTGTTTCCCTACCCCATGCTGCTAAATTACCACTCGCAATTTTAGGAAACATTCTCTTAGCTGAAGCTGGGGAAGTGATTTAGGTCTTGTGGGACTCTGCAGCATTCACATAGCAACAGAGGAGCTCTAGGTGTGGTGTGTTCGGTCGTTGTGGTCACTAGAGAAAGCAGATGTGGTTCCTGTCCCCTCCTGTCTGCTGCTTCTGCGTTGCAGGGATGGGAAGGAGCATCCAAGTGAGACGATGGTTGCTTTTTCTCAGTAGCAGTGCTGACATAAATGGATGTTGAAGTACAGCCTCGGTGAGCTGAACCTGGCAAACTCTGGCAGTCTTTTGTGCTGGCAGGGAGGTACAAATCTCCCACGGGAAGACATGGGTTCCATTCTTTAAATATGACTGAAAGAAACCCACTAGTCTATTGGTGAAGAAAATGAGACTGGTTTTCTCCAAGGCACTTGTGTTCCCGCCATGTGCTTCAAAACAGATTTTGAAATAGCAAGAAAGAGGAGAAATACACGAAAGTTGTTTAGAATCAATGTCTAATTCTTTTGCTATGTTTGAGACTTCTTTTACTAAATTTCTATATAAAAATCCAAAAGGAAAGTCTACCTTTTTTCAGTTACGAAGTTCAATTTAAAATTCACTGGTTTTTATATCTTTTTCAATCTGTCACTGGGAATTCAAAACAGAATTTAAAAAAACACTTCAAACAAGCAACCTACTCTTAGAAGGAACTGAAAAGCAGAGTACAGTGTAGCAAGTTCAGACATTAAAAAGCAAGAGAGAATATAATATGCTTTGTGCAACGCAGCTGTGGCTAAATGCTGATTTGCACATTAGGACTAGATTAGCATCATTCAGATGTGACCTGCATACTGAATAACTATCACAAGTATAGTACTATTGATAAAAAATGAAACTGCACGGTACACTTCAGATCTAATATACCACCCTTTTGTGTTCATAGATTCCACAGAAGTGTAAAAGAAGAGCTATTGCTTCTAAATTTTTATAAAATGCATGTAATTCTGTTTCCTATAAAAGATAATTTTGATAGTCGGTATGTTTATTAAACAGAATATAATATTGCTATAAAAGTGATTCTTTTAGCCAATCAAAGACAAGAAATATTCAAAGAAATGACCATATAAATGTTGATTACTCTATTTCTATTCTGAAACCAGTCAAAATTGATTTAAGGTGATGTGGTGAACTTATTATGTGGCTACAGTGCCTGCATGACTCGACTTTGAACATTTTAAACTTCAAAAAGACTTTAGTTTGATAAATCCCTCTGATTCACTTTCATATAAAATGCAATTTACATTTGACATGAAGGATACGTTATGCAGGAAGGCCCCCCAAGAAGTTTTGTGTTAGTTAAGCGGTGAGCTTTAGGGTAATTATTTTCTGCAGCATTCCCCATCTTCTGACTACATTCTTTCTTTGGAAAAATTAAAAAGATGAGTGTCCTCGCTGAAACCACACAGGAAACAGAGGCACATCTGCTGTGTTGGTGGTTATATGCTGTGATAAACGTGCAGCACGCTGCCTGCACGCGTTGCTTTCCAGGAAACGTACCTTCCAGCAAGGCCCACCAGCAGGCCAGCATGCTGCCCACCCCACAGGGGCATTGCCTCTCTGAGTTTTGGCGTATCTCACTAATACAAAAAGCTGGTGCTGCCTATGCTTAATGTGTCAGTGCCATTGCAGAGAAGCAGAGGTCTGGGGCAGGCTGGAGGAGTTTTATGGTGAGAAGGACAGACCTGCATTTCAATATCCATCTAATATTGGGCAGACACACGGAAATGCTGCACATACATCACAAGAGATCTACATATGTGCATAGTGTCTCTCTGGACACATGTATAGGGGTAAGCTTGTATTTGCTTTTTATAAATTATTAATATGTGAAGGTAAACCCACCACTCCTATCTAGTAGATGGCATCAGGCTTGCTCAAGTGTTTTCTGTTTTGGTTTTTTTTTTTTTTAAGTTGGCTGTTTTGGTTTTTTTTGTTCATTCCTGTGTAGTGATAGATGGTCAGCTTTTCTCTAGTGACTTTTAGCTCAGTGTCCAAAGGTGATACTGAACTTCCATTAAAACTTAACGGAGTGTAGTGTAGTAAATGATAGGCCCCTTATAACTGAATGATAAACTGAGGTGCAAAACCTATTGTTCTTGCCAAAGATAATATACAGACACAACAAGAGAATCAGGATTTTGGAATTTTGGATTTCCAGACGTCTCTACACAAAACAGTAGATCCAGTTAGGGAATCATGCTTTAAGTGGTGTAGACAGAAACTCGGATCTTCTGAGTGGAAGCGTGTACCGTAGCCATCTGGTTACTCCATCCTACATTGTTAAGCTAGATCTACTAAGGGTATGCTTTCTAAATCAGACACCTTGTAACAGAGAAGGGACTTTTCATTCCTGGAATAGTACAGATTTCTTGTATACTAAGCTAGGAGCTTGGAATAAAAAAGCGGGCTTTAATTACTTTCAAGTTAATATACATATTAGCTTGTACATAGGAGAACAGCATCTTGTAGTTACTCAAATATAGCTGTTAATGATAGCAAAATATAGGTTCTGGAATCATTATTTTTTTAGTATTGTCATAATTAATTCTGTTTCAAGCATACCTTATTACAGATTTATCACGTGGTACAATGCCACCAAACAATTCAATTAAAGAATACATGAAAGCTGTAGGAAGGTTGCTACTGGTTTGGGAGATCTGTCTCATTTTCTCTACAATGCCATCAAAAATGGATGTTGCTCATTGTATCACACACATACTGCCATGTTTTCTGCGATGCAAAATAACCTTTAACTATGTGTTAAAGAGAATATGTAGTGTGGAGAACATACTAGCAATTGCTTTCATTTTTAATCATACTGCTTTTGTATCACAGGCCATCACCAAAGATCATCCATTGTTCCCCTTGCTTTTTTCACTTGTGTTTTGATTAGGTTACCACTAAAGTCTGAAAATATTTCTCATATCCTTTTCCACTGCTGCTGAACAGTTTTACTTGCTGCCGGCACAAGAAGCCAACGCATTCATCCTTAGCTTTAACTTCACTCCCTCTCATCCAGCAATGGAGATTACAGCACCTTTAGCGATTCAGTTTTAATGCATGAATGGGATAGGAATCGGTCTGTGTTTGACAGCTTTGTTAGCCCAACTATGCTAGCATGAATTGTTAGTAAAACCTAATTTCACTCTGTGGCCATGCAGTTTTAAAGAAAGTGAACCTGCATGCACCTGAGTAGCTGTGGTCTAATGAATAATTTTGCAGGACTGGAGCCCTTGTTTACATAAACAGCAGATACAACTCCTGATGCATCCAGGAAACAGCTTTGTTGAGCAGTGAAGTGCCAAGCAAACATAATTTCTCTGCAATGCATAAATACATTATAAGAATTATTTTATCTTTAAAAAAGATCTTAAAGGTCTTCATTAGCTACACAAGTGGAATTAGTGGTAGAGGAATCGCCCCAGTTCAAGGTGTTACTCTCTTCTAATTAGTTGCAATCCATTAACCACACCATTACACAAAGAATTCTACAGAGGTCAAAGGAAGTTATCAGATTTTTTTCAGGCATTGTTCCTGATATCTGTAAACTCTTACTGTAAAATTCCTGTAGAATTCTGTAGTAGTAAATGTTCTTAATCATGCAAGTTTTATGAAAAAGCTTTTACATAAAAATGGCTTTAAAATCTATATTTTCTTAAAAAAACCCCAAACCCCGCTAGGTCATATTTCATGAGACATACCCTGTCACAGTTGTGTGCTAATGGCTGGTTCTACGTATCTGCACTTTCTCTGAAGGGGGAGAAGGGCTGGCTAGGCTTTCTGTTGTGCAGCGGGGTTCCTCGAGTCAAAGATGTAAATCAATCCGCTAAAATGGGAAATCGGAGAAACTACTGATTTGTGTATGAAGAAAGACAATGTCAGATTATATCCTGGCACTGTAAGGAATACAAGCCTCACGCTGAAATATGCTTGAATGATACCTCTTATGAAATATTTGCTTACCAAGAAATGAGATCCATTCATGCCCAGTTTTTCTACAACCACAGCAGATTCAGGCATTCCAAACTGAGGTAAGAAAAAAATAGAATTATTACAATAGTATGAAACTTGACATTTGTAGACAAAATAAATAATATTTCCATGCTCAAATACTTGGGGTTGTGGAAATCTTTATACTATTTGACATGGATAATTAGAAAAAGAATACTGGACAGAATAACAGTAATGCTAAGAAACAAGTAGTGACTTCCACATAAGAGATAAGACACAGTATTACCTCTTTCTTAGGAAGAAGGATTACAGTGGATAAGGGCTGATAAAATCGTCAATGGAGTAGACAAGAAGAAATTATGAAGCACCAAATGCAACATTAATGGAACAAGGAGCCCAACAGAAATACACTGTGGAACTTTAATTGCTATGAGATAAAAGGAGGCCAGCATTAGAAACAGGTTTTAAAAAGTAGCTTGTGACAAAAGTCTGTCAGTAGCCATGCAGTCACCTCAGGAAATGGTTATACCACTGACTGCTGGAAAATGAAAGCTATATAAGAGAAAGTTCTGGTGTTACATGCCTGTTTACCAACCCTCTGTACATATCAGCTGCTGCTTGGCTTCAGAAGCAGATGTTTGGGCTATGTGTGTCTTGCGGTTCCCGTGACAGATGGGCATTGCTGGAAAGAATTCAGGTTTAGAAACAGGATTTCTTTTCTGTAACATGGTTGTGGTGGTGGTGTCTTTTAAGCAAGTTGGTGTTCATTATAAATGAAAATGAAACAGGAATGTCCAGAAGTAATATCCCTTTATGAGAAAACTCCATAGTAATTTGGAAAAAAAAGTGGATGCATGGGATTTCCTTTATTAAAAAGTAGTAAGGAATGGAGCAAGGCTGAAGATGTCCTAAAAATCTCACTGTATGTTAGATGGTTTAGCCTGGCTTTTCAAAGAAATTACACTGTTTTGCATGGAAAGTGGGGAAAAAAATTAGCAACCTTTTCTTTAAGGATGTACCACTCTTGAAATGAGTTTTAGTATTTGTAATGCCTAGCTGTAAATTTCTGTAGCAGTAATGACCAACTCAGACACTGACAGAGAAATACTAGTGAAACTAAATTATTCGTATAGGAATATTTATGTGGCTTTTCTAATGTAATTATTTCTAGAATACTTTAAACTGATCATGCTTAAAAACATTCAAAGTGTATTTTATCTACTTTTTTGACATGAAACATTCATATTCAGACATATTTGGACAGTTTGTTTGGCCTATAAGCCAATATGCTTGAGCTTATAAATTGTTCATTTATACTATAAAAGGGAGAGTACTGCTTGTTTGCAATAAAGAATAGATCACAACTCAAAGGAGGGGGTTGCTGCGGGTGTTGGACCAATGGTTGGTTGTGGGATGTATTAATTTGCCATCAGTTGCACTGACATTGCTGGAGAGTAAAGAATCAAGGTAAAGCACAGTTTCTGCTCTTGGCTTTTGCCTATCTATTTCTAGTTATTGGCTTTATCTCCAGTTATTGGCTGTGATGAGCTGCTTTTGTGCTTTGCCTTATGCTATTAATCCAGGATGTAACTTCTGTGTAAGGGAAAACTTGATCTTTTTACATGGTTAGCTTGTCAGACAAGCAGACGTCTCACAACTGGTGTTTAGTGATGACCACCAAACCTCTCATTTTCTTACAAATACATTAACTCCATAGCATTAAGATCAGTATTGAGGAGAGGGACTAGGCTACAGGGCAAATAGACTCCAAGTAGAAAAACTCTGAATGCAACATGGAATATCTCAGTGTTGTTGCAATTACAGTGTAGATGCAAGATGACAGGGAAGTACATGCACATGGCTAACAGATTTCCATTATTATCTTCACTTATTTATGAGGAAAAAAGCAAAATCAATAGGGTTAATTATTTTTTGGTAGCGAAGTTATTGATTTTATACAAAATGCCTTTCATGAGGCTGGAAACACTTTGCAGAATGACTAGTTAATAACTTCTATACTTATCACACAAAAATCTGTTTTGGAAACATCGTTAAGACTGTTAAAGTTAAGGAAATGCTAAAATTGCACTGTACATATGTACATATGCCTTGTACATATATATTATGGCACCAACCTCAGTATACCTCTTCTAGAAGACCTAGCCTCACTCACAGCACATAAAAGCTGGTGTGACTTTCCTGAACTGCTGTACGATATAATGTGTTCTGTTCAGTGCTCACTGCTCATCTGCTATCTTGTACAGCTGTACTGCACAGTATTCAATCCTTGTCTGAACCCAGAATATATTTTTTTTTCTGAGCTGTTCTAAAATTGTTTGAGTGCTTTAGAAACATTAAGTGCTTTTTCTAAGACCACCCTGTGAGATGAAATCTCTATTAGTAAGGGGAGTTGAGGTGCATGAGAAATGAAACTCATACAGTATGCGGTGGTTTTGGATGCCTAACTACAGCTATTTAGGATCTGTGAGATATTGAATATGCAAATATGCATATTCAATATTTTGGCATTTTTACCTTCTGACCAGAGCTGCCACTGTGGTTGCAACTGTCACCTCTCACCACTTCTGCAAATCAGAGCCTGGAATTTCAAGTCAAGCACTCGGGAAATGTCGTATTTTTTCTGGGTGACTTGAATGGCTTCAGGTAAAAATGCTGAGCTGGGGCAGTGACATAATCTGATATTTCAAGGCAGAATTGAATCAAGATTACCATGAATTCATTCTCTTTTTCAGCAAGCTCTGGCCTCATGCACCTTACAATTTCTGTAATGGCCCGGAGTAGTGCACAAAACATAGAGATTTCTCTGCATCGAAAGAGACAGGTTTTTGTGAATAGAATAGGCAGCACATGAAGAAGCAATTACAGACTATCGTAATGTGTAGGTAAAAGGGGGCAGATTCAGGTTACAGAGCTAATCCCACTTCTGACACTTTCAACATGGAGTGCTTGCTTCTGCAACCTTAACAGTATTATTTTAGGGTTCATGTACATGCATGCCTGGTCTCTGGGCAGGGGGGATCCAGTACATCCCCCTAGTGCATTGGCTGCCTGTGGGAAGGAGGGCAGTACCTGGTGCTCAGGCTCCGGCAGCAGGAGCTGAACAGCTCTGTACACGGTGGCTGCAGGCAAAGGCTGCTGCTCCCCAGTGCTGGTCTTTGATAGGCAGCATTCTATGAAGTTGGAAGAGTCTCTCTTAACAAGTATGAAGCCAGTAGTTATGGCGTGCCAGCTGGAATTTCCCTGGAAGCCTCCAAGTTGTTGAACAATTGTTATTAATTTTCTGTCTTGTATTCTGCTATAGAATTACAGGGTACTTTAAAATCATTATATCTTCTATTAATTAGTTTGATTTCCTTTAAGCTGAAAGGCTTTGAGCTAATTAATCCTCTGAGTAGCTGTTCACAGTAATAAGTTTGCAGTTTAGTGGATACATTATTATTATGGTAAGAATTAATTCCATGGAACAGGTTAGCTTTCTCAATGTGGGGACAACGGTCCACCTGTGATACACCCGCATTGTAAAACTGTTGTGTGTTTGTGTGTGTTTTTTTTTTAAATAGTACATGCATGAGCATGTATTTATGCACAAGGCAAAATGGAAAAATAATAATAAGAAACTTTGGCCTACTTTTTAAGTGGTTACAAATGGAACTCTTGTAGAAATACTTCATAACACTGTATTATTTTCCTTGAAAAAGATTGTATGCTCCTTCAACTGAAAAGGATGAGAAACCTTAATGACAATAAATTCTCACTGTTGGTGTAAAGCAGGTACTAGAAAAGACTGGTGCTTCTACAGTTAGAAGTAGGATGAACACAAGACAGAAAACTCCTGTATATAAAATTATATAGAGAAACATGCATTTAAAAAAACAAAAGGAATGTAATATGAGACTGTATATCAAAATGCAGCAAATGGGCTTTATTGTGTAAGTTACAGGTAGAAGTCTAAAACCCGAGTCATAGTATTCAGTAAGTTACAAGGAAAAATCTGATATCAAAAAAATGATTTATCATGAAGGATATATTTTACATGTCTTGGAGGAGATTATTCAAGCAGTGGAAGGATGACTGAAGGCACGCTTGGAATATTTTGTACAATTCAGGTTATTTTACATATACTAGAAAAGACATTGCAGAGCTAGGAAAAGTACAAGCTGACAAAGGAATGATTAAAAAACAAAGCTCAAGTACCTTAAAAATTAAGCAACATCTAGCAGCTACTGGGGGTACATATGCATTGAGAAGAAAAGATGAACAGTATATTCTTATTGACAAGCTGTAAATTTTAAAGTGATATTCATATATAAAATCTAGACCCACCTTCAGTGAAATGGTTATTTCTTCCCAGCAGGAAATAAATTGGGGCATGAAAGATCTTTTCTATTATAAGAAATATCCCTGTGAGCAAACATTTTTATATGATTTGCCACATAGGAGATCTTAGCTAGCAGCTTCTACCATGAATTAAATTTCTATAAAAAACAGGAGAGCACCAAGAAACTTATTTACCATTAATAAGTTCTTGGGGGTGACAATTGCTGACTAATCTATTTTCAGTACTTTTGAATATCCATGCTAGATTTAGGACAAGATATCTGTTTTTCAAAGGTAAATCCAGTAAGAGTTTCTGCTAGTTGATTATAGACTGGACTGTCTAAAGTGTTACGTACACATTCAGTACCTGTCTTAGGAGATCTGCAACTTGTAAAGCTGTCCAGTTCTCAAATTCTTCTTGAGATGGCAGTTTTGTGGCCATGTTGCTATCCAGTGAGAAAGACTTGATCTATATGAGTAACACTGAACTGTTGCTTCACTGGCTTTTACTGAGCTGCTGTAGAAATCCTAGGAGGAAGTCCTTTTTGCAACTTTTTTCCTGTTTGCTCACTTAAAGTGAACGCCTACAAAGGGTGATTTAGGAAGTACCAATATTCTTCTATGAGTGACTCTTTCCAGTATAAGGAAACTGTAAGTTATTATATCAACATATGTAAATATCTGTCATTACTGAAATCAGTTAAACAAATTCTGCTGAAAATCATTATATAAAATATTTGAGTCATCAGCATCTCAGATGTTTAAATATGGAAACAAATTTTCATATCTATTACAGAAACAGTGATAGCTTTCTCTTGCCTACCTTGAACTCCTTGATACAGTTGCGTGGATCTGCCTTCAGATTGCATTTGACTTGCTTGTGGGTTTTGACATATTGTGCTGTGGTGTTTAGACAGAAAAAATAGAGCTCAGTTGCAGAACTTTTACTTCCATATTGTCTCATCATATAATCTCATTCTTTATGTCAAGTCTGGGCATCATACTTTTGGGCTTAAATAAATCACTCAATTTGGGGATGTATGATGTAAAGTTCTGGGTTTGGGTTTTTTTCGGTTTTGTTTGGGTTTTTTCTCCTGTCATTATTATTACTGTTAAAGAACAAATTGTCAACAAATTCATTCCAGTGCTACATTACCTTTTCAAAAGTTAGGGCTAACATAAAATGCTTGTACTGAGTCAGACCATAAGCTCATCCAGCCCAGCATCATCTTTTCTGACTGTGGTCAGAAGTGAGCTACCTAGGAAACTGCGTAGGAACAGGGCAAGTGTGTAGGACTTCCATAGTATTCTCCCAGTCTCCAACCAGTTTGAACTCAGGGACTTACTGGTCTGGATATGGTTTCTGCATATGCTGCGTGCATATATATCACATATGTTACACCAATGATTCCCAAATTTAGAGCCATGACCGTTAACCCTTTAAGGAGGGAGATGCGCAATGCACTGGGCAGGCACAGCCAGGAATCGCTCCTGGGCTGCAGAAGGAGGAAGACAGATGTTTTGGTGGGGCCTGGGGCTGAGATGGAGTCAAGAAGGAGCAGAGCCGAGGAGGCTGAGGATGGGCCCTTCTGCCCCGTCCCACCATTGTCCAGCCATCTCCTCTGAGCTGCATCCCTGCCCCAGTCACAGTTCTTCTCTGCCTCTTACCTCTGACACAGAACACACTTCCAGTTTGAGAGGAGGGGCATACGCAATTCTTAAATTGGAGAAGGGGGCGGGGAGCATATTCTATAATGGAGCAAGGGGGAAAAGCTTGAGAGCCATTGCTTTGTAGAATGGGCAATAAAATTGCAAAGATGCAGCTGCTGAAACAAACCCAGATTATTTTGCTCAGCAGTTCTGAGTCACCACAACAGTAGAAATATGAAATCTTCCATAAAAGGCTGGAGACCAAGGAATGTTATATTCTGCTTTCCAATTACTCTTCCTGTTTTATTTCCCAGTGCGAAACGGATTTGGGGCACATGTTCAAAGATTAAAATGGATTTCAGCTAAGTAGAAATGTCTCATCTGCTATCCTTATTCAAATTTTCCTGCGTGTAATTTTGCTGTTAGATTGACTGACAGGTCAGTGGTTGCCAGTGAATACTCTTAACTCTTTACTGTCTTGTGACTTTGACATTGAATCTGGCAAAACTCAGCTCCTGGAATTTCAGAAACGCAGAATTGAGATAGAAGCCGTTGCATCTTAAACTTTGCTTCTCCAGAATAATCTCCAAGAGCCTGGCTGTGCACACTGTAAGAAAAGTTATGTTGAATTTCATACTGTTTTGGCTGTGAGTTGTTCCAAGGGGGACAACATCTCCCTGGATGACAAGAGGGAGCGATACTCTCTTCCGCTGTGTGCAGGAACAGAAGAGAGAGTTGTATGTATTCCTTAAGAAATTTTGTTTGGCTAGTTGGAGTGCAGGAGTAATTGTGTCAGTAGTAGGGGCTTCACGTATGGTGGAAGTGGGAAGGAGCTGGGTGGGAGAGATGTATTACAGGTTTAATGGTTGCTTATGGGAAACAACAAAATAACAGATGGCATCAGAAGGGAAAAATGAAGAAAGTGAAGCACAGCAACAGTGTTATTTCTGCAGCACGGGCTGAGTTTGGTTACTGAGTAGGTGTAAACAGTTCTAGTCCAAAACATCTCAAAGGCAGATTAAAAATAGTGTTTCAAGGATTTTGCAATGCAGTGCATACTGCCAGCAGTACCTCTCCTTTTCTCACCATGGCCCAGTAGGCCACCAGCATTTTCAGAAATACTGGCGTGCAAGGAGCTGCTCCTTGCTGCCTGCTGCCCTCCGCTGCCTGGTCGTCTGCAGTGTGAGCTGAAGCTCTGCCCTGCCAGCTTGCCCATCTTGCTGTGCCCAGGCCTCCCTCTTCTCCCTCCTGGCTTCTCTCTGATTGCTCTCCCCAACACTAACTTTTGGGTAGTTCTCCTATCATTGCCTGCGTTGACATTGCCTTAATTTGTATTCTGGGTTTTCAGGAGAGTACTCTCAAGAGGCCAATGTTTATGACGTTCACCTCTCTCCACTGAATGAGACAGAGATCTATTGGGAAGGTCACGTTCAGCTTTGTGTTCCCAAAGGGGCTGTAGCAAAGGTGGTTGAACCACAGAGACATTTTTCATTTTTCTTGCAAGAAATATTTTGCCATTTGTGTTTTAGTCAGATTAAAAATGATGACAACAACAACAAATTAAAAAACAGGGACGTGGAGGGGTTCATGTGGGATCCTGCAGCTAATCTCTCGATGCCGGTATCGATGTTGGCTTGATCAGTACTGTAGTTTTCTTTCCTCAAGTGTGTGCAGAAAAAATGGATAATATTATCATGCACTTCCACTCACTTCCCACTATCCTCAAAGGGATTATTTCAAGAATCCTTGGCTAGGAGAACCCCAGATTTGGTTACCAATTCTACTTAGTACCTCATATTCCTAGTTACCCTATGCAGTGTACCAGCTTTCATGGCAATCCAAGTAAACATATGCACTTGAACACATGCTGGCTGCGCAGGCTGCGGTGGGGGGATCCTTGAGCAGAATATTCAGGCTTCTAGATAAAGATGGGCACAGATGCTGTTTCTTTTGAAACAGCCAGGTGTCTACACGTAACTTTCAAGCAGGTTGTAGAGACTTGAATGAGAACCAGCACTAGCCTTGGGCAGCTCGTGCTCACTTGCTAGTGAATATTCCCTGGAGCCACTTAGATCTGACATGGACACTGGCAGACTTAAAGATGTGTCTGAGTACATGTGCTGAGTGTAATCTGTTACTTCAAACTTGTATCTAACTGGAGACACCAACACTTTTCATCCGTACTGCTTACAATTTCACTCCTCAAAAAAAGGCGGAAGTCTGATTCTGTATATTAAGAAATTTCAATTTTCTGGACCCCTTAGCAAAAATGACATCTAGTACTTGAGAACCACAAAATTTCAGAGGAATCTTAGTTAACGTGTGTGTTTTATACACCAGGTAATTTGACCTCTAAACAAAAAGTCATTCTCATACATAACTTGTACATAAAGCAGAGTTAACACATCATTACAGTATATATTTGAATGATTTTTTTCTACAGTCTGGAATGTACAAGCCACATAAGAGGCATGTTTTTACAGGCTACAGCTCCTTGGAGTTTTATAAAGTAAGTTTTCAATTTGCCATTTCATAGAAATTGTTAATAAACAGTATAAAAACTGATTCCTAGATCATACCACTGGTATTTTTTACTAAATACAACTATATATTTTCAAGAACATCAGCACTAAATGTATTCCATTATTTCAAAACTTTCAAAGTCAAGTTCTGCTTTGCGAAAACCCGTAGCAGCTGCATGCAACTAACTTTACTGGATATAACACTGGAATACTGCTTTCGGGGAAAATATACTTGGGCAAAACAGCTCGATGAAGTATTACTGTGTATAAAATATAAGCCATCGTCACTGATTTTTTTTGCACATTTTATAAAAATATAATGAAAGGAACATGACTTACCATATACTCATTTTCCTTCTCCCAGGCACGCATGTTGGAGTTGATTCCAAACAAGTTAAAGGAGCAGTTTCTCACGTCTGCTCTTCCTCCTTAAACTGTCCCATATGTATTTTGTTGTTGTTAGTGTGATTGACAGGCTTGGCATTCATGGTGGGTGGGAGAGAAACATTCTTAAAGTAAAAAGCTGGAATAGTGTCATGGTCTGCATAAGTTCACAGAGAACATCGGAAAATGCAGGCTTACTTACAGCTATCTGTCTAGAAGTTTGATAAAAATTTGCTAATTGGTTTTGTCTTTTTTTTTTTTAATTTAACAGGAAATAAAAATAACAGAATCAACAGAAATCACAGGGTCTGGAAGGGAGCTTGGGAGGTCTAGGCAGGGCTTCAGCAGAGAGGCAGAATCAAACACAACTAGAGCAAATTGGCTCAGTCTTGGAAATCAGTTTGGTAACCCCTTTTACTAACTGTGAGTTCTTGGAGTAGCATCAGGTTCACCATGTCCTTGGGTGGGACAGCAGGAGGAAGAACTCTAATAGTTCTGTGCTATACTGGTGGAGGGTGCAAGAGAAGGTGCCCATTGATAAGGCTAATTGTTGTCTAAGCACCAGAGGGGCTGAACCTAGACCTCCTCTCTTTCCAGAGGAAGCAAACCCAGTTTCCTTAGCATTTCTTCATAAGTAATGATTGTCTCGTTTAGTCTTTTTGTTCTCAGTGCTGTCTTCAGTTTGGCTCCACCTTAAGTGAAAAATAGACTGGCTATACTGATCCCAGTATACTATCCTTTATCCTTCGGTAACTGCTTCTGTCTCAGTGATATCCCAATGTACTTTAGAAGTGTGCTTGTTATTCAACATCCATGTTATTAACAAAATACTGAATACAATTAAGGCCAGAACAAATTCCTATGGGACCCTACTTCAAATACCCACTGAGTTTGAAACATGATGTGCAGATATCTTCTCAATGTAAGTCAGATGAGCACTTACAATACACGGTACTTTCATCACATTAGTTTGCGTGTGATGATTTTTATGTGGGACCACATCAAAAGCCTTAGTGATAATATGCACTTTGGGGCCCTTGTCTACTGGGTAACTATCATATCAAGGAAGGAAATGAGACTGATTTGATGTGGTTTGTTCCTGACAAGTCAGTTTTTACTGCAGTATTAAAGAAACAATTTATAAGTATATTGAGGCCCAATGTTTGCTTTAGTATATTTGTGAGAATTGAAGTTGAGCTGACTGTTCTGTAGTTCCCTCTCCTACTTCCCACCTCATCTTAAAGGATGCATGTTTGCCCTTCTTTAGCTACTGTCATTTTACTGACCTATATTATGCGCTGAATTCATATCACTCAGAGTTTGAGGATAATGCTTTGGCTAGTTCTTTACATAATCTGTATTGAGAATATCATTATGCCATTCTTATTTAAATTTTTAATCCACTTTAATATTGGTAATAAATATTCCGATCCTGCTGTGGCTGCTATGCAAATTAAGCATCTGGTCACAATCTTTTCTGTGAAGGCTAATTAAATACTTCAGTTTTCTCTCATATTTGTTATTTATTCTCTTTGCCCCACTAAGGTGTGGATCTGTAATTCCTGCTGTTTTTCTCGCACTAATATTTCAGGAGCCACAGTGACTTGAATGGACTTCGGATGAACCTATAAGTGAGGGAAGTGTCACAGGTTTTTCCAATGGTGCCACAGGTAAGTACTAAGGGAAGGAGTTTCTTAAAAAATTACTTTCTGCAGAAACATTTTTGTACCTAGGATGGTTTAACTTAATTGCATTCTGGCATGTGCCTTTATTGTTAAATTGCTTTTTGGTTTTCAACATTTGTTTTTTGGAAGTTCTTTTTGAAATTCTAAAAAATTGTGCTACAAGAAGGTATTCAAAATCACTTCTTTTTATACAGCAATGCTGTATTGCTTAAAACTGACATCTGTTCTTACAATAATAAAACTGTAATGCCAAATTCATAACAACTTTTGTAGTGGTGTGACCTATCTCAGAACTTGATTGTAACTCAGAACATGGCAGATTCAACAAAATTTTCCTGTTTTTGCAGAACTGGAGTTTAGGAGCTGTAACTGATTCCATATGACAACGTATACTCCAACAGTGGCAACACATAGTATTGTTTTTTGAGTTGTAATTGCATTTTAAGATTTTTTTCCTACTATGCCAGCCCATTATATGAGGCATGGAAATGAAGTTCAAGAGTCTTGAGTTCCCTTTGTGACTGATGTAGATTATTTTTTATGATTTAGATAAGTCAATTAAGGACTCTTTCAGAGGCCAAAGGGAACTCTGCCTGCCTAAATACTTCTTGGATCTTTGCAAATCTCCTTATTTTCTGTCCTAGTGTTTTCTTCCATCCTTGTTTCTGTGAGAGGTTTAGTACTGTAACAGGGAGAACCATAGGGAGCGTAGCAATGATTTCCCAAATGTTATGAAAGCTTTCATGTTATAAAATGTGTGTGGGTTTTGTAGATGTCTGTTCTTCTGTTTTGGTGTTTTGTTGTTTTTTGTGGTTGGTTTTTTTTTTTTCCTGTAAATGGTATCTTTTCAGTTTTACTGTGTGTTGTATTCATTTTGTGTACTGTTTGCTTCAAGTTGTAAGACAGAGCAATAATCTGTAGAACTTCTTTAAGCAGCTATCTCACAAGTCAACATAAAATTTATTGGAGGATTCTGTCATCTAGACTATGTTACTGAAAAATAATTAACAGTTCATGGTAAAGAACGAAAACCATCTATTTGCATTACTTAATTGAAGTCTGTCTGTGTAGCCCTAAACAGTAACTCTAAAATGCATTTCCTTGTTGTGATTGCAAAAGACCCAGACCCAAAGAAGCCTCAAAGGGAAGAGAACAAAAACCACAGAAAACAAACCCCAGACCCAAAATGGGGTATAGCACCATTGCTATACTGAGGAGACTATGATTATATGCTGATTTGAAACCTGCCACCTTTAAATCACTTCCTCTGTATCCAGTTTGCTGCATAAATATGGCCTCTTTCTTTATTTCACTTGTTTTTCAACCCATTCCTAGGGCACATCGTTTCAACTGAATTTTAATTATTGCCAAATTCTAGGGTTTTTTTGCTTGCTTGTTTTGTGTCACAGAGGCTGGATACACGGCCTAAAAAACATTGTCTTAAGGACAGTTGCTCTTTGTGTTATCACTCAGCCTTCTAAAATCTTTTTATATGGCTTTTGATTGTTAGTTTGACTTTCTCTTTGAATCTAGCAACAGATCCAGCCGTTATTCTAGAAAGATTTTCCCACACCCAACCATGCATTAAAAATGTACTTATGCTTATATGTATTTGTTTGTAACCTGAATTTTCTTTATCTTTTCAAAAATTCATGTTTTTAACTAGTACGATAAAATATAACAGTAATAAAACCCCAACCTGCTACAAAAGTGACATTGTTCATTAGAAATTCTCTTTGATTTTTTTGAAGGCTGGAATTGATGCCGTGGTGCGTGGTTGTGATATCCTTCACAAGTACTCAGTATTCTTTGCAGTTTAACTGAGCCACTTCTTTGATTTTTATTCGTTTGAACACCTTGGCAGAACTTGCTGTCTGTTCCTCTAGATTCATATGCTGGCTTGTATAGTTTGCACTTACATTTTATATTGTTTCTTTATAAAACCTCTCCTTCTTCGAAATTCAGCTGTGTTGACTATTCTGATAAAATATAGGAAAATATGTATGAACAGATTTCTCTCTGGCAACACTTACATGCATTAAAATCTAGTGATTAAGTTTCAAAACAGAAAAATAGTATTATTTTGGTGTCTTGCCTTATCTTTTAAATAACATGCCTAGGCAGCTTAAATTTGAAAAGCTGCGACTGATGCTTATTTTAAATTACTTTGTTCATGTTCTCTTCATGGCTTTTGTTCGTATTATGAATTCTTAGTTAAACAGTATTGATTTCTTTGAGGCTTGTACATTGATACGTGTAGAAGGCCTTTCGCCGTGCACATGACTCTTGATATAAGATAAATGGAAAAATGTTAAATTAGTACTTCAACTCCCATGCATCATTGCATGGTATTTTACAGTGGAACATTCAACAAAAAGTTGACCCTGTAGGTCTTGAAGACTGCCATGAAGTTAGTATAAGAACTAGGGTGGTGGGGTTTTTTGCTGTATCTACTTCCAGGTTCAGAGTTCTCTGTCATTGCAATGAACTTGGCCAGCTCCAGCTATTTGTAATTAGAGAAAATTCCAAATGATGTTTCTAACAAATCTGCCTCAGTATGACTTCCAAAGGAGGGCCAGATTTAAATAAAGATTGTGAATTTATTTCAAGTGTTATGGATACCACTCATTTCTTTGAGGTATAGGCACAGGGGTGTGTCTCCATTCCTCAGTTGCCCCATGCTTCCACTTTACTCCTTATAGCGCTTGTAACCTTTGGAACAGCCTTTGATATTTCAGTACATCCAGCTACGAAGCAGCAGTTACGTTGATTTCCACAGTGAACTAGTATTACTCAAGTTCACTGAACTGATAGAGGCTTGAACCAGAAAAACTTCAGTCACAACAGATTTTTGAGTTATAACTGAAGTATTTGTTGTTGGGATGCATTGTTAACAGGAAATGTAAGGTACATCATGGGAAAGAGTTGCTTCTGTTTTGAAGAGTCATTTCCTCCTGCTTAACATGCATGTTCAGAGAAGAAGGATGGCATTTCTCCCATGCTCTTTCTGAGCTGGGGAACTTGGAGAGGAGCATCAAAACAATAGTGAAGCATTAGTGTACCATTGTTATAGTATCATCAGTATTAGGGTGCACACATAGGATATAGTGGATATATACTATATAGTATAGTACTATAGCATAGTATTAGAGCACTGTAGTATAGTATTATGATATAGTGTTTCTGTGTTACTGACATGCAGGTTTCATTCAAAAACATATACCACATGAATTCAAAAAGGTCATAGCTTTAGTCCTTATATTTACTTAGAACAATTGAGATAAAACTGGACAGGGAAAATAACTGGATGGGAGAACAGGACACTGCAAAATCTAGACCTTTCTGTGGGACAGCAGAAGGTCTGAGGGAGACTGTGGTCAATTGTCATATGAAGGAGGGAAGATTGGGGAACAGAATCTGAGATATAGAGTTGTTTGGACAAGGTGTTTGTTGCTTATTGTCATAGAAAACATGTGGAAGGAAGGAAGTAGAACATGTGGAAGGAAGGAAGGAAGTAGAAGAGTGAAGAGAAGAGTGAAGGTTTTGGGGAGCCCAGAGAGTTCAGGAAAGCATGTTATTCACTTTTATAGATAAAAGGAGTTGGGTGGAGTGTATGTGTCAGCTGGCCAGCATCCAGATGTTGCTTGGACCAAAAATAAGCAGACCTCCTCCCTAGTTCCAGTCGACAGACCCCTGAAAATGAAGTTGGAAAAACGAACATCTGAGCCTGTTAAATAAAGACAGAAGAAAGGAGGAATTCAACAGGGGAAGTGGGGCTTAGAAGATGGATAGAGAAATTGAAGAGATTGACAAAGGGAGGGGGTGTAGAAGTGACAGGGTACTAAAAGTAAAGAAAATGAGAAAGGAGGTGATAGGGAGACAAGCTGCACATAAATAGAGAATGTTTCTCAAGGTTTTTGACTCATAAATAGAGCTTTTACATGTCTTGTGTCCTTAGCCTGCTGACATAGATAAAACTTTATGAGCAGAGTTTATTTGACAGTGAACAGAGAGAGAACATGATAAAATCTCAATAAATAAGAAAGACCTTAAGAGCTGAGAGATCTATAGATTTGGTG
>VFFE01007811.1:2225118-2246736 GCA_008921705.1 Burhinus oedicnemus
ATATATTTATTCTGAAATTTAATGATGGTGATCCAAAACATATTTCAAAGCAAAACAATGAACAACCATCTGCAGTTGCAGACAATCTGCAGTTGCAAATATCCGTTATGACAGATTTATTCAATGAAACAGTTTCTAACATGAGTTGCAATGCTATAGGCCTAGCTTAACTCTGAAGATATATACACAGTGCATATATGAGAGGCTAGCATTTAATCGCGAAATACAAAGCTTTATAATGCCATGTTGTAACAGACCATAAGGGGGAGTACTTAACAACTACATTGAATCGTTAAGAGTTCAGGAATAGAGACTGAAAGCAGGAACTTCAGTGCAAGGCAGCTGAACACAGGTAATGTCTTCAACTCTTGTTGACAATGAAAAGCAGTTTCCTAAAAGAAGACTTCATCAGATCTTTAGACTCAAAATAATTAAGTCGCCCCATGTATATATAAATTCAAACAGTAAATGCCTTACTGAACCAGAACCATTATAATTAGTTTTCAAAAATGGAGTGGTGTTTTTTGGTCACTTGGAAAGGAGTGTGATAGTTTCTTCATTTATTTGACTGGATGGTTAATTTATTAAGTGTAAAATTGGGAATATTTACACATACAAAATTCCTGTTTCATTTTCTTTCCCGTATTTATGCCCTAAACACAGGTTCTGTCTGTAATTTTACCACAGATAGTTAATGCACTTCTTCTATGTTGATGTTGTTTACTAAGAGACATTTTATTGTTACTGCTATAACTGAGATAGGAATCTAGCCGACAGTATACATTCATGCAGAAGACATTTGCAGCTGGCAGATAGTTGGCAGCTCATTGGCTGGTTTTGAGATCTGTGGATAAAAACCAGTGCAGATTAATGACAAGATATGGGATTGTATTTTTTTTGCTAACTGACGCTTGGTATCAAGGGGGCTTAACACAATAATTCACTGTTTACCCTGGCAAATTCTATGTGGAAGACAATAGTAGAGTAATGCCACACTTTTGAAAGAAAATGTTATATTTTGCCTTTTATTTCGGAATCTTCATGTTCTTCTTACATGCTATTCTCACAATGTATGCAAGTCATAATTACCACAGTTAGACAGAATTCCTAACGTTCCCCTATTTGTCAGCAGTAAAAATACAACAAATACAATGTCAGAGCTTTGTACAGGTGTACAACAGCCTCTCACTGTACCTTCATAAGCAAAATATTGTGGTAACTCTGGAAGATATTTCCAAAATCTGCTCTTTATTGTGACCAGCATGTGAAAGGGAGAAAAGTATTAAAGTGCTCAGTTGCGCCTTCTCATTTGTCTGCCAGGGTGCACATCACCTTGTAAATAGAAACTATATCAAGATATGCCAAATTCTGGCTTTGATACACTTTCTGGTGAATAGATGTTTGCTGATGGTATAATTTCAGGATTTAATGTTTGTTCAGTTTGAAATGAGGTCTTAAATGAAGGCTTTATTTGAAGATGATATACAGCCATTGATTGGAAGCCTAATGGATTTTCTCTCTGCTTTTGGATTGATTAAACAGTGATTTCTGAGTTAGAGAATTGGGAATAAGTGATATCGAACACAGACGTTCCATGTATGTTTTCATGCTTTGGCAAGTCAAGTTCAAAGAAGTGTGTCAACAGTATATTGGAAATGATACTTTAATCTCCATCATACCATCTCTGAAAATGGCCAAAACCTTGAAAGAAATTGTTGCATTTTTTGAAAGGATTTTTTTTTTTTTTGCCAGTGACTTTGTGTTTAGGGGAAACAGGGAGTGTTTTCTGAGTCAGGGCCAGTAGTTCTCACTCCTTTCTCAGGTGAACTATTCAAGTATTTGACATTCTTTCCCTTTGCCACCAAATCCAGTGATCACAAAATTGTGGGAACTTAGCTGAGCTGTTCTCAGCACAGAATTGTCCTCATGTAGGAACATCATCCCTTTGTGTTGAAGTAATTGATCTAAACAATCGTTCCTGCATTTCAGTTTACTCTTCAAACATTTGCTGGATAAATATTGCTAGATCTAACACAGGAATCTGGCTTAAAAAAAAAAAAAAGGTCTTTTGCTTGATTTATTTCCATTTTATGGACAGAATGATTTGGCTTACAATCTTCAATTAAAAAGTATGAGATTAATTCCAGGAGAATTTACATCTAGAACAAATCCCATGGAGAAACAAATTAAACTTATGTGGATAGTAACAACATTTCTGTGATGCAGATAAGGCTCATACAAGTAATCAGACTGGAATTTAATTGTCATGTCTTAAAAACGCATGGAACATGTTCAGCCATTCTGCAAGATATTATGGTATAATATTCTTGCCTGGATAGTATAGTAATAAATAGTTGGATAGAAAGAAAATGTGCCCCAGATTAACATACCCCCTCAATCTGTGAATCCCTTGGGAAAAAGTTGCTGTCCTGAATCTTTGGCGATATAGGACTGCTGTCTCCGATAAAGTAGTACCAACTGAATCATGTTTTCAACTTTGAGCATTTGACCTACCCAGCACAGACAAAATTTTTTCAACATTCATAGAAGTGAAATGTGCATACATACGTGTACATACCAGTGTGCAGGTAGAAAGCGTGTTTTTTCTGCACCAGTTGCAGAGTAAAGGGCACCACTCTTCCCTCGCTCTTAGTGACCTCCTGTTTACTTATTTAGACTTCTGAAAATCTTATATGAATCCCTTATTGAAACACAAGTGTTTTTTGCCATCTATTCAAGTTATACTAGCTGAAGCAGAAATAATTCAGAAGCTGGCCTTAAACCATGAATGAAAACGGAAACTACTCAGTGTACAAATCACAGTACTCATCTCAGTCTTCTTTTTCATGAAGGCTTCAAATAGAGATTCATAAATTCATAGGTGTTAAGGTTGCAAGTGACTAAAAGTCATTATAGAGTGTGACCTTTTCAATAACAAAAATTATGGTGTATGTAAATAAATTCTTGCTTTATATCCCATGACTGTGATTGAACCAAAGCATATAGTTCATAAAAATATCCAGCTTTGATAAAAAGAGTTTCCAGTGTTTGAAAACTTGCCACAGTCCAGCTGCACAGAAATTGATGAAGGTGAATACACCACATCTGCCATGTATTTCTGGTGAGAGCTTGAATTTATCAAGATAGCTACATATTACACTGTATCGATCTAAATACATCCAAGTCTAAGTGTATGCCATTATGGCTAGTCTTGATATGTCAAAATATGACTATTAAAAATCACGATCATAGCTAAAGAAATGATTGCAACTTCTTTAAACAATAGCATATGTTTAAAAAAACCAACCACAAACAACACCCACCCCCAACACTGTTCAGTGCTGTTATGAAAATCTAACAAAAGCCAGAGATCCAACATAAAGTATACAGAACTGGTTGTTCTGAGGTTTGTGTTGCTTATGCCTATTTAGGACTCAGTGTTTACAAAACTTAGATAAACCAGTTAACGTCACCCCCAGAATGAGGTGAAATAAAGCGGTGGGGTCATGTCCTTAATGGCATTGCATCTAACTAATATGTCTCCAACAGTACTACTGTTCTGCTAAATTCAGCAGCACTACCTCTGAGATGTTTAATTAAAACAGGGACTTCTATGTTGACTTGTCTTTTAATCACCTTTTGGAGAACAGAGGCATTTCTTTTCGGTGAATTCTAACTACATAATAACACCAGCTTCTGCAGAGCAGAGCAGCCAGTGCTGTGTTACCAAAAAATCTGGAAAAGAAGTTCTGGGAGAGGAAAAAACTGGAAATAGATTAAATGCTTTGTTTTCAGATTTGTGATTTTTTAACTTATTTAAAAATGATATTTTAAAATAAAAATACCTCTAAATTTAAAAATAAAATAACGAATTAGGAAAACAAGTGTTTTGAAATTGGTTTCTGTTGCCTGCATTCACATCAAGTGAAACACATTGTTCAACCTAAACTGAATGTGGATATTTTTGCATAATTAATACAAGGAGTTTCACTTTTGGTTGAGTGAACACTTTCAGTCACAGAGAAACATTTTCGTTTCATTTCATGGAAAACATTCTGCCTTTTCCAATCAAACAAATATTTCTTTCAACAATTGTTCAGCAAATGAATGGAAAACACTTTCTTTACCTGCTTGCAGTCCTACACCATGTGGGATCCTCTGCATTCAATACAAAGCGCTTGCCAACATGAATGCACTAATTTGCCCAAGAACTATATTTAATTTGGGGCCTAATAGGGCCACTTTAGCGGATGAAGAAAAGGGTTTAGAGTTAGATTAAATAGAGAAGAGGTGCAAAAGCTCATCTGAGAGTTATGCAGAGGGAAATGATTGTTTGTATGACCACAAAACCGAGCCAGGTGTCTTCTGTGTCTGGCTCTGTCTTCTTCTGACTCCAGTCTGTCAGACACTGTTAGCCCAAACACAGCTGTTACCTCTGCACACCTAACACACTTATGCAAACAGGAAAGTTTCTTTATTTACACAGGAATTAATTAGTGATAAACCCATTTGGCAATGTGGATAAATAATCCCAGCAATCCTGACCCCTGCTACCCTAATATTGTCCACATGCCCAGAATTGCTAGCCCAATAGTCCTTTTAGACATAGGCCATGGAATCCTGTTGAATTCAACTCTTAACTGTACTGAACTCTGAACTCTAAAGATTTACCCTGTTCATTAATGCTGAAAAATGATTCCTTTTGGCCAAAATCCAAACACAGGTTTCAGACCCTTGCTCGTGTCAGTGCTCAATCAGTTTTCTCATTTCTAGACTTAGTCCAAAACACAGGCAAATGAGGTCTGTTTTCCCAAAACCTAATAATTACCCTAAGCTGGTTGTTGATATGGATATATGGCATCACCCATAATAAGTGAAGGCTGCTGGCCCAGACTAAATCTAGTCTGGTGGCCCCTTTGGTACTGATATCTAAGTATACATTACCTGACCTTATTAATCTGGACCCGAGCCCTTATCCCAGATTTAGGCTTTCGTATCTTAGCTACCCTAAGTCCAAAGTTATTCTTACTACCCTGGTTTGTAGCCATTTTGAACACCTCTTCTGGGTAAGTACAAACCAAACTTAAACCCTAATATTGATTTCTGAACCTACCTCAAACCTTTTTTGTTCCCTCTTGTGTCTTTCAGCTGTAGCTGTAACCTTTATCCAAAACATCATCCTATTCTATTTACCTGCAAAAGCAATATTTATTATCCAAAACATCATGACTCAGGAGGTAAAATCATGTTAAGAGAACTAAATTTGGCATAAGTACAGTCCTAACCTTACCTTATCAGATCCTGCAGAAGCTGTTGCCCTTGATTTCAGGTTGATGCTGCGTTGCTCATTCCCCTATATTTAAAGTGGGAATAAAAGTGGTTCCTCAGTTCAAAGTTTGTATATGGATGGGCTGAGGTTTATGTTTCAGGCACAGAGTTAAGACAGACAATCTCAAAAGACTGTGGAGCTAGATACTTATATTTGGGGGTAACAGGATTGCTGCTTAATAATTTGCCACATAGGCTTTCTTAAATGCGTATGGCTTAAGCTTCCTGTATTTGGGTCCTAGGACTGCACTGGAAAACTGTTATATGTTTTCACAGCCAAAAAGGATTGAAAAGCAGTGATCTAAATGGAAGGTGAATGAATTTGGAGCTTCTAGTCACTTGTGAAAATAAAAAACCTGAAGAGTGCTGCGCGTGCCACTTAAATTTACATATGTGCCTATTTTGAAATGTGAGGAATGGGGAGAGTATTGACTACTTTTCAGGCATACTCAGCATGAATTAGTGTGAAAAGTGATATATAACTGTTACAATCTATCCAGTTTATTTATAGTACCAAAGCAATCTTAACAAGGTTGAGTGTTTTTAATGTATCCATTTAAATGGATGCCTGTAAAATGTGGTTTCTCAGGAAAGAAAGCAACAGGACAGACCTTCAATCATTGCTGTAATGAGAAAATATTCTCAAATTTAACAAGAAAAGAAAACCTGAGCAATCACTTTTTAATGTATTGCTAAAATCTTTCTTCCTTGTTCTGGAGATGATTGAAGAGGCTTTATAGCCTTTTCTAAACAGTAAATCATAAAGCAACTAGCTCTACCATCATATTAATTAAGTGCCTTCTCAGCTGATTCTTTAACCTCAGATTGCTCAGGCTTTGCAAGAGCAAGGTTTTTCAAGTTTTCCTTGTTGGTTTACAGAGTCAGGTGCAGCAGTCGACTTCTTTTGGCTCAGACATTTTACAGAGAGGCCGAGTTGTAAGTTTTCGTGTCAAATGTACAGTATTGGGTTGTGAGTCATAAGGTAACACATTTTAACTCCGTCTGTTATATGTACTGTATGTCTAAAGTAGTTTAATTTTACGAGTATAATGCTCCATTATTTTCTTAATCATTTTTACTCAATGAATCTGCTAAATTGCTGTGCCAAGCAATGTAAAATAGCCTTGAGAACACCTTATGAATCCAAACACATATAATAGGACTGAGTATGACCGAAGAAGTACTGTCAGTTACTTTTTCTTTCCCACTTAGTCCTTTAAAGCAAATAATTTCTGGCCCTTGTGTTCATCCTTCTACGTTGTACTGCCCCTTGTTTACACTGGTATTTGTGCCGCAGCACGCTTGTGGGTCGCGCAGCTGTGGAGGTAGCATGAGGTAATCCTGCGGTGGTTTGCTGTGGAGCGGCAGGGAGTGTGCGCCACGGCTTCGTATCTCACCACAAAGGCTGGTGGGGTTTGTGTTTTCTTGTCTGTTGGTTTTGACCAGTGAGTAGTGAAGAGAATGTGTATAAATGGTTGCTAAAGTTCAAGAGTGTTTGCCCCAACAATTACTTCATCTGACTGTTACAACTGTAACTTTAATACTTTGGCAAAATAATTTTATATGGAACTAAAGAGATAAGAAACCATGTGTGTGTATATATATATAGTGTATATGTATACATACATAATTTACAATTAAATGCAAATGCTCTAAAGATATTTGTGATACCTTTCAACTTTTATTTGCCAATGTCTACCAGAAAACAGCTATTTAAGGTATTTGTTAATGGCCTGTATCATATGGCCTTGATATATGCCTACATCCTTGCCATCATCAAATCCTTCCTACTCAGAAACCGTTCCCCTGGACAGAGCCATCTTTTTCCACTCACTGCAACAAAGTGAAGAATATTATTTCCTGTAATGTTGTCTCCCTCAAATGTGAAATTTTTTATCCCCTCTCAGAAACATCCGCTCTTAGAGTCTGATTTAGGTAGTTCCTTTAACCTCCCTCTGTCAGTATTTATCAAGAAATATTTACATTCTGTTTCCTTTCATGATGCTGTATGCATCCAGAACGGTAAGGGCTGTTGCAAAGTTGGTCTGAACCTTTTCTTCCAGCCATCTAAGCTGAGCATGATCACCCACAGCCAGTCATCGTTCCCCCCTGCCCCCACTTGAGTTTTCAGCACCTGTGCAATGTGCAGGAAAGGATCAAGGAGACATTTTAATTCACATAACCGGTATGCCAGTGAAATAAGTAACCAGGAAGCCACTAAGTCTGCATAAAGGGATCTATACACTACATATAATTACCTGTGACAGAGAATTTTCTGGATTCACTGATGTACGAAAATATACATGGATTTTCCCTCTGCAGTTTGTGCAATATGACACATTTTGTACCTTATTAGATGCCTACATAGGGTAATGGACTGACTGACCAAATTTTCTGTAGATACAAAACCATAGTGTTAGCAAAATATAATTTTATCAATGTTAACTGCATGGTTCAGTGATTATGGCACTTATATACGCAACTTATATTTCTTTAGTCAAATCTTTGTATATATTTTCTATATCGTGTCCCATTTCGCTTAATTAAGCTTTTTCGTACTTAAAAGAGACATCTTGGACTGCTTTCCCATACATTTGAAAGCACGACTACGTCTTACATCGTTATTTTAATTTTAGTAGTTCACTACTATTGAGGTATATTCCTCCGCAGACCTGTTCTCCTTGACACGATTTTTATACGCATTCGCTTGCAGCTGTCAAAGCTGTACTCTGTGTATGTTTTTATACCCATGGCTTCCTCATTCCTTGAAGGTTATTGTGCAATTGCTGTGCATGTTATGTTGAGATATTCAGGTGTGCTGTGCATTGAGTCTGGACAGCACTGACCAGTAGGTAAGACTGTAAGAGAGAAAAAGCAGTATTTTCCTCAGTGCTTCCTGTAAGTAAATCAGTGGTCTGGCCTAAGTACCAAAATCTACAGGAGATTTTTCTCCAAATCCTCCTACTTGGCTCATTTACTTCGGACAGTGAAAGCTGGGTGATAGATTGGTATCGCTTCTATGGTACTTGAATCCAGCTTGTAGAAGAGCAGCCTATAATAACTGGAAATGAGCTGGCTGGGTTTTGAAAACGTGTATGTAGTAATATGGTCAAAGTAATTGTCACTGGCTATATGATAACTTTGGCATCTACTGGTAACTGCTCTCCATAACGATTAGCTTAGTCTCAGGATTTCTGTCCTTTAACTTGGCCTGATTTTATGTCTTTGTAATTCCACATATTTCAAAATACTTAAACAAAATAGAGGCTAAAGTTGTCTGTGTATCATGCTTGTACTCATGACATTTTGAATTCTAGTGCATCGTAAACCTCATAATGATCTGCCAACAGCAAAAGAAAACTTTGATATTGAGTTGTCCTTAATAACATCACGAAGTGCAAAGTGACTGAATTAAAATGTCTTTAAGTTATAAACAGCATGTATTTTTAGTAAAATTTTGCATAAAGCGTTGTAACAGAACAGCATTCACAAATAGATTTACCTGCTTTATATCCTTCCTGCTGTCGTGCTTCATAATATATGATAATAAGTAGTTTAGCATAGGAATAGGAAACCAGAATGGTATAGGAAACCTTAGTGGAAGCAAGACGTTGAAGCTTTTTGACAGAAGGTTTTTCAGTATGCTGTGGTCTTCTGATTTGTCACTTAACTATTGAATTACCAGCTCCATTCATAGTTATGTGATAGTACATTGAGTCTGATTTGTTACGTAGCAGAAAATTAGCTTTCATTTCTTAAAACTGAATCCTCTATGCTGCAATAAACATGGGAAAGAGGAGTAAAGCTTGTAATACAAGTATTTCAATTAGGTGGAATTATACTGTCTCTTTGAATACTATAAAAATGTGTCCAAACTTGTGATGGAATTTCCTAATAAGCAGGTGTGCCTCATAAAATAATGGCATGAGATTTACATGTGTGATTTAAGGAGTCAGAAAGATGGATCTAAAGGCTGTCTTCTCAAAAATATCTAGGGACAGTGTGGTTTTCTTATAAAGATCGATCAACATATGCTCACAGCTAAGTAAGTATGCAATGCTACACCGGGACAAGGCTTGTAGGGGCTATTGCAGCGTTGATTTGAGTTAGTGATATTGAATTTTCTGCAAGATGAAACAAGGGAGCAAATTTTGAGATAGCCTGGACTAGGAATTGCCAGTGGCTTTCAGAAGTAAATATTTATGCAGTTGAAAAAAACTAGCTTTCATTGTAGTGAAAGGTAGAGCTATCGAACCCACACTGCAAAATAAAAAATGTTTAAGTATTTTGGGATGCCCAAGGCAGCTACCAAATTATAGGTTAAGTCAGTAAGAAATGGAAAGAATGCTTTTGTGGAAGCTCTGTCAAGAATGATTTTGGATTAAAAAAATCCAGCTGGATAAAGCAAACTCTTTCCTGCTATGAATTAATCAACCAGCTAGGTTATTTCTGCTGTAATTAGTTCTGCATTATTGGAACTCAGAACCTCAATAAATCAAAAAGGTGAGAATTCTGCCCCATTCCACTCTGCTTTCTAGCTTCCTTCAGCTCAAATTTCTAGAATAAAAAAGGCTTCTAATTGATTTTTTCTTCACCTGCAAAATTCACAACACGTCACTCAGATGAACATCAGTTTTGTTTTCTCTCTGAACATAACACAAAGATATGTGTAATCCTCATCAGCAATTCTTTCAACTTCTCTGATGCTGGCTCTGGCTTTTTTCTACAGCTTATTTCAGCGGAGTGTGCAGAAAGAGCTCTGCCGGGGCTCGCCGTACTGTTAGCCATTACCTGTTGGTTTTGCTCAGTACCCAGAAAGTGAGATAAACTTTCTTATCTTGGTGTGATTCGCATAAACTTTTGAGAGGACAAGGGGACACACCGCATAATATTATTCATAAGTTTTTCTTCCCTCTGCAACAACATTATCTATGGTACTTACTCTTATTTAGTCCTCTCTTTGATATTACCTGGTCTGATTATCTTCTCAGCTGGATGATGTGGGAACTGCAAGCCAAAGCAGCTTTCCTATACTACTGAAAATCAAGTGTAGAGTTGAAAGCTTTATGTGAAACATGGCAATAGCCTTTTTCCCATTTTTTTATTATTTTGGCTTAAGTACCCCTATCTTTATTAAATGCATCACACTTTACTATCTGTAAGTGTAGAAGGCATAAATCTCACACATACTGCTGTTTGTATATTCTGTAATGTAAAGAGATCTAGAACAGCATTGCAGTGTTACTGCAAGATGCGTCAATTCTACCATCTAGTAACTATCGTAACAACTAATTAAAAGAAGATACACGATCTATTTTGCTGGTTCATTAGTATCCTACTAGAGGAACGGGGAGAAAATAAGGATTCTATATGAGAGAATGAAGGTGGGAGGATAAAGATTCTTATTTAACAGTGTATTCATTTTTAGTATTATCTTTTTATATAAGAAGTTTCTGAAATGTCCACAGGAACGTTATTTGGTCATCATTGAGAGAAATAATCTTTTCAACAGCCTAAATATAGGCTATGCAACACCATTTGTGTAGCTCCTCATCTCTGAAAGGTTGTTTAGTATTTGTTAATTAAAGGGAATGTCTGGCAATGAGATGAATGTGAGAGTCTAAATAGTGGTACTCAATATCCAGAGACCTTTACCTTTGTAAACTGTGTTTGGAAGAGATGCATAACTGTCAAAGGACCTGCCTGACCATGTATATTGATGGGATTATGCAGATATGCCTCTGCTTGTTGCTGAGAGGTTCACGAGACTCTCATGAGACTACAGTATAAAGAAAACCATTGATGCACCAGCACAAAAAATCAAAGAATAGTCCAATAACAATCACAACAAGGAGCAGCAGCTACCCTTAGCAGAGCAACCAAAGAAAGCAGTTGTAAGCCTTGTTACTGAACAGAGCGACTGAAGGAAGAGTGAAAATAATAGTTTCCAGGGAATATAGGCATATTGATGTGAGTAGGAAGTAGCTCCTGCCAGGATTTGTCACCAATTACTTTTCCCCATGCTGTAAGAGGGAACCCTATTGCTCTATTTAATTATTCAGCACTGTGATAATGCTCTTCCCTAGTTTCCTCAGAAAGGGCTTACAAGAACAAACCCTGATAGCTGTGTATACAATCAGTTAAAATAGCTGTCAGCTCTTGGTATGATTTCTACATGGGCAGTTTTTGAGAGGTGTTGCTAGATACATTCTTCTTATTCAGGTTTTCATCTCCAATTTGGGGAGGGGGAGAAAGAAAAAGATAATAAGCAGCTATTCTGACCACATACATCAGAAATGTTGTACATTTGATGACAGCAACTACAAGATTTCGTGTCTTCTCTAAGCCCACTTTATCTTACCTGTCAAATACCATGATACAGCCAAGTAAGCACATTCAAAGCATACTATCAATTCATCAGTTTTTCAAAATTCTTGGTCATCTGGGTATTTTATGAAGATTATCATCTCTGATGTGAATAATTCAAGCATGTATACTTCAAAGTTGCCCCCTGAAAACGTTCTAGTAGTTCAAAGAATATAAACACCAAAGGGGATGAGGGGGAATTGATTTTTAAATGTATCTGAACAGAATATACTTATCAGTATCAGTATTACTTATTCCAGAATATACTTATCAACATTTCCTTATCTTTAATAATAGTACATTTATTCAAACCACTGGAATCAAATGTAACAGCATGATATTCTCTTTCTTATTTTGTAGGCTAGCCAGATTGGTTTACCATGCTTATTTTGTAGGAATTTATATATTGGTATATGGGAAAAAAATAGGGACTAAAGAAATAGATTAATGCAACATATTTGCTGGTGCAGGTAGCAATGTCCAGGAGTTCCAGGTACTGACCCCTTTTGTCTGACGGAATTGTAAGGTATTGTTAAGCTGAACAATAATGAAAGCTTCCCACATAATGTGGAATTAAGGACAGAAACTCGAGGCCTTCATGAGTCCATATAGCTCCCTGGTGACAAGTGAAGCAGAAGATTGAAGTTAAACAAATACATAAAAAGGTGAAAACAAAGCCTGTACGTGTTTGTAATAGATAAAACTTCACAAAGAAAGTTCTTAAATATTTTATATTTTGGTATATGTACATCCTTCAAGTTTGTGCTTTCACTAAGTGTAAGTAGTACAAATATAGAAAAGTTCCATCTGATAACTTAATTTAAAAATATAACTGGATTCCACAAAATTTTTACTAAAACCAAGAAAAACACCTGCCATATTATTTTTAGGCATTTGAGAGACTGGTAGAACAGGTATCAACAGTAAAGGGAATGCTTAGCAGCCAAGAAGGCCAGAATTTAAACAGAAGCAAAGTCATGGCAATATCTGGACAAAAACAAATATCAGAAGGATTTTAAAATTTCCATGAAATTTTTCACTGGAAAATGCTGAATTACCAAAGACTTTAAAATGAAAAAGCTAAGAAAAATTAATCCTTGTGAAACAATACTGCGTGAAACGCTGTTAAACCTATGTGAAATCAAAAAAAGGTATCCAAACAATCACTTCTCTAGTTTTTATTGATGGTGCTTGAAAGGTGCTTTCTCTGAAGGTTAGCGTACTGCAGCTGTGTATTAAAAGCACCTTTCACCACTCTTCACTCTTCACAGGAAAGCTAAATAAAATGGGCAAGTACCATTTTATAAAATATTTACAATGCAGTTCACATGAAAGCAGGGCACTAAAAGACTATCTGACAATAATCAAGAAGATGCAGTGAAAGCACGTGCGAATACTGAAATTCGGAGGAGCTGAACTGTGCTTTCCAGAAATTGTATGTTCCTGCACTTTTCCTCCTGGGGGAACCTGCTTTGAAGCCAGATCAGGCTTCAGGCTGAGGTCCATACTAGAGACAGCCTGAGGACTGCTTGGGATGCTGTTGTTGGCACAGACATCACAATTGATGAAAGATGTTTACTTAAATGCCTATCAACACTGGAACGGGTTCCCCAGGGAAGCTGTGGATGCCCTGTCCCTCCAAGTGTTTGAGTCCAGGCTGGATGGGGCTATGAGGAACCTGGTCTAGTGGAAGGTGTCCCTGCCCATGGCAAGGGGGTTGGAACTAAATGATCTTTAAGGTCCCTTCCAACCTAAACCATTCTATGATTCTATCTCGTTCTTAGTCTGTGCCTTTGATAGTCCACAAAACTGATCCACAGCAAGAACATCAGAACATGGAAATTTCTCCTAGATTTCCCTCCAGGGATGTGAACTACTCTGAACTCCAGGAGACTACTGAGATGGAAAAATTTCTACAAGTTTCTGTGGTTTTAGGCCACTAATCATATGTGGTGGAGAGTAAAACATATTATATGTGGTGTCATGACTCAGATAACGGGATACTTTTCCTTTGTCATAAATAAGACAAATGCTTTTTATCTGCTGTGTGTGCTCTCTCCCTAATGCATATTCTACTTTCTGTGTTGCTATCAAAAATATTATAATGTAGTGTTGTAGGAGAGTTGGTTATTCACTCATCTGGGATATGGAAATCCTGTTAATTTTAGAAGGTATGTTTAATAAAATTGCATCATTGGCAGAGACCTTTTCATGTTGTTATACTGTGTTTATTAGATGGAGAAAATCTCTTTGCATTAGGTTCAAAGCCAGAAATTGATTTCCAAAGGAGCTGGGTGCCTAGGTTGCTTAGGTATTTTGAAAATCCCACTAGGCCTCTGTTTGCAGTTTTTTGGCATCTAAATACCCTCGAAAATCTGGCTCAAGAGTTATTACAGTAACACGAAGGAATAATAACTTATGTTTTTCATGCCAGAAGGATTTTACTGGCACTGAGCATCTTGATGTTACACTGGGGGAAATTATATTTACATGTTTGAGAGCACTGAATTAATTATAACATAAAATAAGACTTTGTTTAACATATGTAAAGAATCTGTTCTCAAATACATTATTCCTTGTAGGGCTTGAGATAAAGTAAAGTGTTTTACCAAGCCCAGGAAGGCTGTAAACAGGGAGATGGCCAGTGTTCAATGCTTGATTAGTAGTCTGGAAAACAGACACGGAGGAACCAAAACAGATTGCTCAGCCTTAATGCCAGACCCATTGCTATTAATTTTTTTTTCTTCCTTGCTGCTATTATTTTGCTTAAGCCTCTTAAAGCCTGCTTGTCCATTTTCCAGTTCCTATGAAAATCTCGTATAACTTCAAAATAACCTTGAAATGATTTATTTTGACAATTTTAATGTTATGAATCAGAAAGAGGAATAGATATTTTGGCTTCTGGATTATCCTTAGGCAAGGGAAGAAATGAATGGAGTCTAGTCTGTATACTGAACTATGTATATATTTTCTTCATGGCCCCAGGAAGACCCCAGAGTTGAAAGCTCTATATTAATTTTTGATGGTTAGTTTCTGTTCTTATGAAAACTGTTTCTTTATATCTGTGCTAATACAGTTGAATCAGCAAGAGCTGCAGGACTGGGAAAATGTCAGTAATACTTTTATAATTTAATTTTAAACTCATGGCCATAATTGCAGGAAACAGGTTTTGACTCATTTTTCCATAACTCAGGTTGTATATCCATCTGTGATAAAATGATTGAAAATAAAATTGATAGATCTGACTTAGGCAGGATTTTTCCACCTTGCTTCCTCTCCTGAACATGAGCAATAAGAACTGCAAGATATAACATTTCTGATGCATTCTGAAGTACTGGTAAAATCCAAATTCTCTGCTACACTAAAAATAAAAATCCAACTTGACATGGAAATAGGGGTATTTACTGCTGAAGGAGATTTGTGCTGAAATAGATGCACATGCTGTAAACGTGGTTGTTTGCACTCACTTTGCTGTGATGGAGGTTCAGGGTGATACCTCACTGGAACGAACACAATGTCCCCAACAAATTTTAGCATAGTTCCCTGATGACCAGTACCCCATCCTCTAGGAGAGGATGGTACATAGCCTCCATAATCTTCTCTGTAGTTGTTTGGAGGTCACTGGGTGCTTAAGAGCAAGAAGGTAGTTACCTTTTCCCTACTCTACATGCCACAAATAGCAGTGTTTCAGGGCAAATAGAAAGCAATGTTGGCAGTGCACGCCAAAGGTATATTTGCTAATGCTTTCTCTTTGTCTTTTATTGCCTTAGTATCAAAACAGCAAAGGATTTCTTTTACTGTAAATTTACTTTCAAAAGCTTATCTTTTGTTTACTTTCTTAAAAAAACCTATCCCTTTTTAACCAAATTAATTACACAGAAGTAGTAAGTGTACAGGCTATTCTACAATATACTATACTGCTATACTGTTAGTTGTATTCTAGGACATAGTTCATATCTAACAATAGGAAGAATTTTATTTTATTTTTTCTAATAAATTGAAGATTAATGTGCCCTGCAATTTGGAAAAGTGAGATTTGGAAAAGATTTGAAAGCAGAAATTGATGGAATAGGCCATTAAACCAGCTGAAGACCTGGTTGATATTTTGAGATAATTTTACTATGATCAATATTATTTGGATAAAGTCTTGATAGATAATGGCTGTTTTAAGGAATGAAAGCATATTTGCACCTGTCTGGAGTAGTTTTGTGCAAGAAGTCCCAGCTGGTAGAAAGCAAGTGATGTTTCTGCTTGTGTAGCACCTGTTCTTGATTTCAGAGGCGGAAACAGAAGAAAATTACTTCAATGGGTGGTGACATTAAATACAGCTGCTGCCTGGCAGAAAGCATCTTATCTCCCTTTTACCCAAGTGAAAACACTTCTACCTTGCATCATGGATAGGATCAGAGCTCCAGCTGTATTCTCCCAGAGGAAGAGACAGAAAGGGATGCGTTCCCCAAACCTTTCCTGCAGTTATGAAATAAAGTTCAATAAGTTTGTCATTTTTATTATGCAGAGGAAGATGGGGGTGACCAGAAGGATGTTTTTGATGGACCTGGCAAGAAGAAAAGGTTTCAGAGTAGAAAGTGAGCTAAGGTAGGGAAATGTTTATATGTGTAGGAATAACATGTAGTAATGCTGCTTGAAGCATTCTAATTTAATAAATGCAGTCATACAAGTGACTGTGGGTTTTACCTGTGTATCTGATGGATGTACTTTTCTCTTCCCGCTGTAAAGATGCTTCAGGATTTTAGTGGGTATTGCTAAAATGTAGTTCATTTCTATTGTCTTCTGGGCAGAGAGCAGGCAGAATGCAAACATTAGCAAAATTTCTAATTTTGTACCTCTAAAATCTGTGGTTCTAATTTATCTTAAGTCTGTCAGTTTTAATGTGTCTGTATTTTTCAGTGTGCTGCTTCTCACATGGAAAACAAAAAACATAAGGTGTGAACTTGCAAATGTTTTTCATGGGATATGTTTCTATGCATTTGTATAGTCTCATTGGAATCAATGCATCATGTCTTTAGCTGATCTAAATTAGCCATTGTTTATTTCCCCCTTGAAGTCAGGTTGAGATTAATCTAAATTTAATGGCCAGTTCCACAAAATGAAAGAAGTTAAATATACAGGAATGGAAAATGTGATGGTCTGAGGGGACCATTTCTCTAAAACATCTCTTGCATTCTAATATTTAATCTTCCTGTGAGTAATACACTGATGTGAGTCTCAAAGTCACTGGCTTACACTTTGGTACAATCTGGAAGAGCACTGGAGGAAAAAACCCTAGGAATAAAATACCACAGACGTGGCATTTCAGGGTGAAAATATACTCCAGCTGCAGATTTGTCTGGTGGTGTTTCAATAAGCCAATGCATTTTGAAGGAAGCCTTCCTCCAAATAGTGCTTTTCATGAGCACTAGTTATATCATTATGCAGTTTTCCAAAAGCTACATCATTAGGTAGGTTCTCTGAGAAGTTAGAAGAAAACCAAGTATTGATTGTTTCTCTGTATCTGTATGCAGATAGTATACAACTGGGTCCTCCCTATAAAAGCTTATTTCCACAGATTTTTCAATCCCACCAGCTTTGAAAGCCTGAAGAAGAAGGGAGGATGAAATAACTTGTAAAGCAAGATTCAAGCAGGTATTGAACAGAAGTAGGCAATTAGCATCTGATACAAAACTAATTGAATTCTCGGGGAAAAAGAATGAACTGGGCCATTCTGAATCCTGCATTAACAATCAATTGAGGACTGAGTAGAGGCTTTATCTGGGCTGCTTTGACACACAGGTATTTATTGCCAGTATTTCAGACTTTCTGTAAGTTGTATGCAAGGCAGGTGTTATGTTTAATTTCAGCTTAGCATTTCAGCTTAGCTGCTACTGGATAAAACAGAAGTATTTAACTGTTGATTTTTGGTTTTGAAAATGCCAGAGGAAATGCTAAATTTGTTATCTTCTGTGCCAAGAAAAAAGCACAGCTGTACAGGTACGAGAGGAAACTGGTGCACAGCAGCTAAACTGCTGCTGCAAGCATAGTGATGGCAAAGTTCCCAGATCTGCAGCTTGGTACAGATACATTACATACGGATATTTTATATAAAGTGAAATAAACCACAGGAAGCAGAAGTTCTATGTCTCTAACTGAATTTTTTTTTTTATTCAAGTAAAGATATGACAGTTTAATTAAAGTAAAACTTAGCAGGGTTAAATAATAATAACACCAATAAGATTTCATGGAGATTTACCTAACCTAGATTTGTAATCTTTTTAGATTAACGTGAATTGTGATTTTTATTTTTTCAATGGACTCTGCTCTACAAGTTGCACAATATGGAGGGAAAAAATTGTGCTATACCATGACAATTTTCATGTCTCTGGAGTATAGTACATTCAATCAATTTCTTATATTTCCAAAATACAGTACACTTAATGCATTGGAGAATTATGTGATAACGGTTTTCTATGGAGTGACTCCAGTATTTGTCATTGTGATTTGGCAGTTAAATCAGTGATTATTGGTATGAATTGGATTCACAGGGAGAGGCCAAGGGGTTTTGTTCGTTCTCTAGAAAGTACTTTGCTTTGGAAGGTTGTGCAGTCTGCCTTTAACAGCACACATAATTTTTAAAGTCCATACTAACCAGTGGTGCCCTGTCTGCTTGAACAGGTTGATGGCTTAACTTCTCCAGGTGTTACAGAAGGGCTGCAAAGCAATCTGTCAGATCCATTTGAAATTTACTGTATATGCACAAGGCTGTCACCAGCATGGGCTAGTGGGGTGTTATGGAGGCTTGCAAATCAGAATCACAGAATGGTGTGGGTTGGAAGGGACCTTTGGGGATTGGCTAGTCCAACCCCACTGTGTTGGACCACACCCTGCCAAAGCAGATTCACCTCGAGCAGGTTGCGCAGGACTGTGTCCAGGTGGGCTTTGACTATCTCCAGAGAAGGAGACTCCACCACCTCTCTGGGCAGCCTGTTCCAGTACTCTGTCATCCTCAAAGTAAAGAAGTTTTTCCTCATGTTGAGATGGAATTGCCCGTGTTCCAGTGTGTGCCCCTAGCCCCTTGTCCTGTCACTGGGCACCACTGGAAAGGGTATGGCCCCATCCTCTTGACACCCGCCCTTTAGGTATTTATAAGCATTGATGAGATCCCCTCTCAGCCTTCTCTTCTCCAGGCTAAACAGACCCAGGTCTCTCAGCCTTTCCTCATGAGAGGTACTCCAGTCCAATTCTAGGCTTATTTCTATAAAAACTAAGTCAAATAATGACTCTGTGCCTTTCCCCCAAGAAGTTTAGGAATCTGTTGACTGATATCAGTTAATTTTGGCATATATTTCAGAGATACCAGTTTCATGAAAATGAAGTTTCCTCCTTTATCTGTTATTGTCTTTGTGGGTGACAGCACCCTCCTGGGGTGTGTGTGGCGGGGTAACACTAAGAATCACTCAGAATTTTTTTACCAAGTTAGTAGTTTTCTAAACTCACTGAGGAACATCAGCAGGCCAGGTAGAAATTTACAGATCATCCTATGTATGTATGTAAATTTTTTTTCTTTAAACATAACTTTGTCCCTGTCTACTATTTTCCTGTGGAAGGTGCAGAACCATGTCTTTTTAATCATGAACTATCATGGGATTCTTTCCAATGCTATTCTAGTACATTAACCCAAATTTAGTGTATTAACCTTTGTACTATGTATTTTTAAGTGATGTACACCATATAATCTATTGAACAATAACTCAATCTGTAAATTTTATAGTCACTAAACTAAGATACCAGTTTTGTAAGAGACAGGCCTCTTAGTAGTAAGGAAGTAGTCTTTAGATGGAATGCATAATTCATAAGATTTGTCATGAACATTTGACAATGCCATATGTAGCAAAGAGCTTAATGTAAGTGCAGAAAGGTTAAATTTACAAAAAGATATTATAGATGTAAAGATTTAAAGAATTATTGTTAACAGGCTTTTTCAAACTGTAAAGCTTTCATTCATTGATCAGGAATATTGGGAAGGGGCTGTCGGGTATCATAAAGCCTTTTCATTATGGTACTGCTTGTGCAAGCCAAATATTTTCAGAGTTGCAAAAAAAGATGTGTAATAGGATGGTGTCTTACGGAAGGCAAATGATGCTGAAAGAAAGAAAATGCTGCACTTACAGGAGCTGTCAGGCTAAAGTCTTTCCTCAAAGCAGATTCAGTGACTGGAATAGATATATTGTGATACGAAAACGCAACTGTTTCCCACATCCTAACGTACAATACATACTACAATTTTCAGGAAGTGCATGGTAAGTAAATATGGAAATAGCAGCTCTGTATCTGTGTATGGCTGGTTCAGGAAAAAAAGCAAGCTTCTTTTTGTGAACTTCTTGACAGCGACTCTGTGACTCATATTGTGGCTGAGAACAACTCTTACCTGGAGGTGCTGGACTGGCTGAGAGCACAGGCTGTGGGCGACAGCTCCAGGTTTGAACTACTGGATATCTCCTGGTTCACAGCCTGCATGGAAGCGGGAAGACCAGTTGATTCAGAAATGAAGTACCGTCTCATGGTAAGAGATCCTTCAGTGTGAATGCAGTGACTGATTTTTTCATTTTTAATTTTTTACCTAAAAACATATACACTTGTGATATACTTTTTGAATTTAAAAACTTTTTTCCCTGAAGTGTACATGAGTAATTCACACCATTTTAACAAATTAAAAAGACCTTCCATACCTTCTATATCAGTGTCTGGTAATGCTAAGTTACTATGCCGTCATGTAACAAACTGGTAATACACATCATTCCTGTAAAACAAACAAACAAAAAACCCAAAACAAACGAAGAAACAAAAAAGTGCTATTAAAGGGGAAATATCCATCAGTGAAGCACTTGCTGTCGTTGTGGTACTTGTGGTATTTCCACAAATACTTCAACATCATGGTAGATGTCCTGCTGAGAGCAGTGTGTTTTAATGGGTTCCTGATGGAATACTTTGCCTCTTCAAAACAATACAAAAATATTAAAACCTTTGCTGTTTGGAAGTGATCAGCTAACTGCTGGGCCCTTGAAGGACCTGTGAAATGAAGTCTGCTGCAGTCTGTGGACATGCAATTACAAACTTGGCACCATCAAGTAAAACTGTGCTAAGAAAAAAAGGTTTTCTTATATTGTATTATCTCTCAACGGGAGCTGTTAAGTCAGAGGATGTTGTGAACGGCAGGCTGATTGTTTGGTGAATGGTGTTTGATCTTGAAGAAATGGATGATGACATATTTTCCTCTGATCTGGATCTGACAAAATTATGTGCTAATTTCTCAAATTGGAGTTGCACAGTGTGACGTGGTGGTATTCAACACCCCCAGTGCAGACTGTAAATGGTGAGGGTGTGGTAGGGATGCTCGGGCATGTTGCGCACAGCGTGACGACAGCATGTATCGCTGGGCCATAAAATAGACCCTGCACTGCGGCAGGGTGAACCCATTCCCTTGTTCTGCACGTGCCTGAGCCTCACCGTGGTGGAATTAACATGCACTGGTGAAGAAATTAATTCATACGTCAAGAGAATTACAAGTCTGATCTAAAGCTCTCTGAAGTAAGGTGAGGGATTCCTGCTGGTTTCTGAGGGTCTGGATTAGGCTGTGTGTGAACTGTGATCCCACTCCAAAACAGTAACTGGGAAACCAGTAAACACTGGGACCACAGCAGGATCTGCAGCGTGTACCTTCCTGTGAGGCAGAGGATGCCTGGATATATAATGGCAATATTGCACTGTTCTTCATCCTGATGTTTAGATTATGAAGGATGATTCATAAATACCACCCTTCCCCAAGAAAAACCGTAGCTCCTGATTCATTTTTTCAGTCATCTTTCATTGCCAGAAACTGTTTTCCAGGATTTTACATATAAGAATTGCTGTTTAATAACACTTCACGGG
>VFFE01007811.1:2246756-2363932 GCA_008921705.1 Burhinus oedicnemus
GGGGGGGGGGGGGGGGCGGAGCGAATACACCAGATGGAGCTGTCGCTCTCAGACTCAGCATACTTCCATGACAGAATACGTGTTTATATTTGCGATCCTTCCAATGAAGTATTTTTGCAGTATATTTATAATATTTTCAGTGAATCTGCTGGAGGGAGAATAGACCAAAGAAACTAATGCAAAACAGAAAAAAAATAAAAAACCCCTTGTAACTACTGCAGGCAAACAGGTCATAAAGAGATAAATACTGGGAATGCAAAGAAGTTCTCTAAACAAGAATTAAATCCAAAACACGAGCAAAATTCTGTGAACTTCACTGAGAGTTTCACATCAGGATTAAAAGTAAACCAAATTACTCTTTATGTACATTCTTAATTTCAGTAGTTTGTGAAAACCTATAGATTCAGATATCTCAGAAAATATATTTTCATAGATTTTTTTTTTCTTTTCAAAGAAGTGTCCTTGTCTTTCTCCAAAATTTCTCCAATGATGCTGAAGCTTGCTGCCTTTTTTTTTTTTTTTTTTTTTTTTTTAAAAAATCAATGAGAAGGCCACTGCAAGTTGAACTGCCTTAGTTTCTATTATATATAAAAGTCCTTTTGGAATACTGCTGGAGCAGAAACTTCTGAAAAAGGTAGCAGCACTGTCAGGAGATCATTATTATACTTTGAGACTGGCTCTGCAAGTAAGAGCTTCTGTTTGTATTGAAACATAAAAATTTCATGCTAAAAAATGTAGAGTGCAATAAGCAAGCCATTGACAGCTGTACCTTTAACTTTAAAACTTATAGTTAAGACCAGTCTTAATTATATAGTGGCTCTAATGTAATAAACATTTTTGTAAAGCAAACAAGGAAGGAGGAGACAGAATTCTAGAAGTTCACCAAATTTAAAAATAATTTTATTGTTACAGTGTCACCACAAGTATTTTTTTTTCGCCTTGAGAAATGAGGAAGGATTGAAGTAAGGTTAATTTTCTTTTGAAGTACTAGATCAAACTCGTACATAATGTAATTTAATTGGAGTTTCAATGAAGACAAATTTGGTCCATTATGCCAGTCTTGTTAATTCACTTTCATTTCTCATTTTACAAACCTTGAACTCGGGCTACATCGTGAAGGCTTTGAGGTAGAAGGAATGGATTGCAGTGGAGGAATGTTTTGGGTGAAATCTCATATACGTGTAGGCTAGTGGTAAAATTCCCATTAATATCAATAGCAGTAACACTTCATCTTTCAGATCTTACAGTAGCCTATTTGGAAGGTTGTTCTTCATTCAGGACATTTGTTTTAATGCATTACTAAAAAGAAATGCCCTTCTCCATGCAAAACAAGGGGAATAAAGTCAGAGTTACAGACCATTAGCTAACATATTAATTACAATTGTCACTAAAGTACATCTTTCTGTGGTTGTGAATGATCTGAGAGATGCTCAGATGTTAGTGATTTATAGAGTACAAAATGTTGGGTGACCAGATCTAAGATGGTCTGAATTCTTATTGATTCGTTTGGTAACAGTTGACTTTTATAGCTAATAGCCATCATTTAATTTAATAGACTATGGAAGTGTGGTATTTGCTTTAAAGGGAAATCAGTGTATTTCTCTGGCAAAGGAATGCCTTTGTCCAGAGACACCTTTCCCACCAGAAGCAAATGGGTATTCTGGACAATAGCAGGACATGGACGTTAATACGTATGCAAAGGCATCCGTACATGCTGGAAAGTAGTCCTGTTTCCTGGGTAATGGAAAAGAAAGAGGCAGAGAGGAAGCTGTCAGAGGGATGCTGTGACTGTCTCTTCTGCCTTTTTCCTCAGTCAGAACCCAAAAGTTGTTAGTTAGTTATTTTTTTAGAAAGGAAAAGAGATTTACTTTCCTTGAACAAAGGATTTCCCTCCACATTAGGAAAAGGAAGTACCACATCTTGTGATCCCTTGCCGTATCACGTAACAGGCAACTCATATTTAACATTTTCCAGAGTGTCTCACTCTGTTGCCTCGTGAAAGAGAGAGGCTCTAACTAATGGAAGAAATCCTTCATACTGACAGTCAGGGTTTCCCAGAAAATAAAACGAAACTTACAAACTGGCTGCCTTCTCTTCATAAGATGCTGGCTATCAGCAGAACTTATTATTTGATCAATGCTGTCTGGACTTTACAAAGCTGCTGGCTGTTGAATGATGTGGCCTGACACATGCTCTAGTATCTGTGCACCTTATTCACTGCTGCTCCATTTTTCTCTCTCTCTTTGTTATTTCCCTATGTCATTATACTTCTTTGTTTGTGTATTAAAAAAAGCAGTTTGACAAAGAGCAAAGTAGTCCCCTACAAGACTGTCTCTGCTGTACAAACTGATGCTAGTGGTATAAGCTGATTTCCCTGCTTATGCGATGTGGAAAATGTCACTGTGAAGGAGTGGCAGTGACATTCACTGTTACTGCAGCCTGCACGTGGAGTACAAACTCTGACTAGCTCTAGCAATTAAGTAGCTTACTTGTTTGGATATTTTTCAGTGGTTGCCCCTGTGCAGTGTACCATAATTTCATTTTAATGTAGTGGAGTTATCTGCAAATGCTTACATTTTTCTCATATCCGTAGTTGTTTCTTCCCAGTACTACAAATTATTTTGAGGTAGTGTGAGTTTCCAGAATTGCTTGCTCTACACTGTAATTGCTACTGGATGAAACTTTAGGTTTGTCCCATAATCTGTACAAATGATTTTATCCCATCTGGTCTTCCCACCAAAAAGCAATATCAATCCTGTTCTTATGTTCTGCTGATGATAGGAGATAATCTCTGTAGTTTGCATGCAGATATCATAATATTCCCTAAAAATCAGGCTATGGTAGTTACTGTTTGCTAGATGCTGTTGTTGTTGATTTCTAGCTGGAGTTTCTTCTGTTGCTATATGGAATCAAGTCCTGTTAATTAAAAGCATAACTATTGTTGATTAAGAAAAATGCTCAAATATCTTTGCTAAGGCAGGAACAGGATGTTTATGTGCCAGTCTATCACCTTCTTAAACACATAGAGTTTCTGCATTAATTTTGCTATCATCCACAATGCCAGGTAATGCTACATGTAGGGCTCTTGTTCTTTGTGTATCTATGTCCTAACGAAGATAATAGCTTATTGTATATTCTATTCAGTAATGTTCTGTTTGTTCGCAGTCTTTGCAGCTGGAACTATAATTTCAAGCAGTATATTAGCTGTAATCAATCATAGTTTATATGATTTAAAATCAATTTTAGAGTATAATTCATGAATGTGTGCAAAAGTGGATGAGTTGTGCTGTTGATCCTGGCTGAAACCCCTTCTGGTTATTCCCAAGAGTGGTCTTACACATAAAATAGCTTCCTTCCTTTCAGTGTATGCTATGAAAACTGCCAGATAATTCACTGCTCCTTCAGCTGTGCAAGCAAATGCCTTTTTTGTGTGTATGAATACTGTTATTTAACGACTCTGTATCAAATACAAAGGCAATTTAGCATGAAATTATGTGTGTGTGGGGTGTGTGTGTGTGTGAAAGCACATACACATATTTGTAGTCTTGCCTAGCACAGATGCTAGCTTTAGCTCTGGATGTCTTTGGGCACAGGGGAGAAAGGGCTCATCATTCCATTATCGGGGTGAAAACTTCTTCCATGTGTCTTTGTGATGTTGTTTGTTGTTGAGCCATTTCCCTGTGGCTTTTGGATAGTGCAATATGTTTTTGACACGTCTGCCAAATGTTTTCAGACAAAATGACAAATAGCAAAAAATACACAGAAATGCTGAGTACACTTTAGGTGTTTCCAAAGTATTTCACATTTGGGCACTTTTAATGAAAGCAAAGGAATTAAAGGACTGGGCATATAAAGCAGCAGAAAAGCAGGTGCTAGATTGTCTTTTTCCAGTTGCTCACTGGTCAGGACTATCACGTGTTGAGGACTCTTGCTGATGGGGCATAACTCTGTGTATCCTGCTTTTCAGGAGAATTCCCTTCCTGCCCTGCTGTGGTGGGTTGCCCACAGACTTTTTTGTTGAGCTTGGTCGATTTTGCATGGAGCAAAATTAGGTGAAAATCAAATGAGTATGTAGGTAACCTGGTGCTTGGGAAACTCCCACTTAAGATTTGGCACTTGGCTCCTTTTCCTTGCTCCAATGAACACCTAAAAATGATGTCTGAATTGGATCAGCATGTACAAAAGGGGCTGAGTGAGAAACCACATCATGAGGTGAACATTGGCTGTTGGATGAAAGGATGGAGATGACTCTTCTATGGCTGTTTGTAAATGTTTCTTTTGCTTTATAATGGCCTTGAAATAGAACATTTAGCTTAATGAATTAAATCCAAACCAAAAAAGTTTTTGTTCATTTTACCTGGAAGTGGGGGGAAACGTTTATTTTAAAGTCATACAAACATCTTTTCCTCCACCACTGAACTTAACTACAGACCGAAAGAGTCAGTTATTTGAGCATCTCTATTTTTATTTTCTTTTCTCCTTGGTCTAAAATCCCCGATCTTATATTGAATCATCTAGTGTTTTCTGGGAAAACTCTCTGTTCTTTCAAGCTTATCTGCTCTTAAAGCTTTGTAGTTTTTCAATCTTACTGCAATAATAAGAGTAGCAGTAGAGAGACTTGCCATGTAGAGAGCCTTTTTTTTTTTTTTAATGACAGTGCCATTGAAAACTCCCTGCAAGAACTTACTGCAGAAAATAATAATAAAAAAAAAAGTAATCACCAGATGAACTGCTATTGTCAGTGCAGCCAATGTGAAATTAAATGTTTTTCCTAGGAAGATGGTAGGAGCATTATTATTCTCTTACCTTCTCTTTAAAGGTACATATTTTGGGCTCATGAAATGTATTTTTGCTATTTTAAGCAGTTTGACAGGTGTGTCACCCACCCTTCTCCCTTTTTCTTTTCTTAGGAACAAGATCAGTCTCCTCCTTTGAATACACCTGAATCAGAAGTGCCATCATTTATTGCAAGCAAAGTATCTCAGTATTCATGCCAAAGGAAGACAACTTTAAATAACTACAACAAGAAATTCACGGTAATACTTGTTCTATCCATGAAACAAAAACTAGCATAAGTAGAATAATTAATACAGTACTTGCATCAATATTTCCTATGGCAAATTCACAAGTTAAACAGGCAGCACAATGACAACAATTTTAAAAAGTTATAAACCTGCCATACTTAAAATTGAGTATAAGCTTAATTGCATTCTTTAAGTACTGCTGAAAGCTTAACACGGTGGATCTTTGAATACACTAATAGCTTGGAAACACATGAATTTTTAAAACAAGTGATAGAATAATATTCTGAAAATGTCTTTTAGCCTTTCATCACAGTCTTATTTGACAAGTTGGAAGTAATGATAAGCAAAAGTTTGGTTTAGGTCAGTCGAAGATACTTCACAATTGCTGTGCTGCCTTCTCTTTTGCCTAGGTGTTCGGTTCTTCAAAGTGATTGTAAGCTTCAGATTTTCACAATTGCTTAGTTATGAAAACAGATTGCATGATCAATGTAATTACTTTAGCGTGATGAAAAAACACCTTAAATTGTCTGGTTAAATAGAAATCTTAGAGACTGTCGTATATCCTATTTAATGCTCATAACATTACACGGTTCAGTGGGTATGAAGAGCCTGAGTCAACTGGTCTAAATTCGTCTTAAGTTATTGTGCCTAATGGCTCCTCTTGGCTGGCTCTAGATACTCAGTGGCAACTGTTCAGTAGGAAACATTTGACACAGAGACTGTAATATAGTATAGACCGAATAACTGGCATAGTTACATTCATGTTTCAACTATAACATGAAACACCTACTCATCTTCCTAAAGTTTTATTATTTATAGTTTTTTATGCTTTTACTTTGTGTGTGTGTGCCTATAAATACACTCAGATCTCTCAAGTAAATATTATTTGTAAGATCCATATAAAGATAATAACAACAGATACCAGTAAATTGAGAATAAAAAACATTTACAAGGTAAATACTAAAACCTCTGGGAATTCAGAACTACAGATAAACCTAAGAGCAACACCAAAATGTCTTGAACTGGGAATGCACAGTTAAAAATTAAACAACCTAAATTTTGCCTTGTAGGGATGCTTTGAAATAATCATCAATTATACCAGTTATATAATACTGTTTATGGTACTGAAGTAGTTTAAACTCGTTGCTTATTTTTAAAAATTTCCCTTTTTGAGCAACCTGATGGGAATTGAGTTTTGACCCTGCTTTTGAGCCTGAGGTTGGACTAGAGACCTCCTGACATCCCTTCCAAACTCAATGATTCCAGCAATCCCAAAACCGCTTCTTTTGAAATTACTACCATGCCCCAACTCCTGTTAGAAAAACAAGTCTGTGAATGTTACCATTTACCCTCTTGAAAGCAGTCATTCTTTTTCACTGTTTACAAGTATCAAATACACACTGCTGTATGGGAATATGTCAGACCAAATATAGTATGACCCAAAGAATCTGTAAAATACCGGCCTTCTTGGAGAAATAGGAAGTAAGTGTCTCAGTTGTACACTTCCTGAAAACAGTGCAATGTGGGAGTCTGGCTCTTTGTTGAATTTTCTGTAGTAGGATATTTTGTCAGTAATTCTGAAGGTAAAAACTCAAAAGTAATTGTGATGGATAACGGCAAAGTACAATGGTTACTCCTAGAAGACACAAAGCTGTTGGTTTTCAATTAGCATGAACATTTTGGCACAAAAAGGCCTATAATTAAGGTAGTTTCCTTTTTAATGATACCTTTTAAGATTATTTTTAATTTTTGAAATATCTAATATCTTTATTTATAAATTCATACAGTATTTTTCCTTTTTCAAAGACTGAGTGCTATGACTAGTGAATATATAATTCATCTTCCAGCAGTTGAATTACCTGAATTTAGTCCAAGATTCAGTTCAAATGAAGACTATGATAACAGCAGCATATTTATTGAGTAGTTTTTGTTGTACCTGTGTTTCAGAGAGGCAGTCCCCTAAATTACTTCCAGGTTTATCATTGCAGCAGTCTTAATGTCAGAGTACAACTTGTATTTGATAAATGAATTTAGCTAAACACATTAGAAGCAGGGCAGTTCGATGACTGAAGCACTGAGAGTCCCTTCTGTTATCCTATATATCAAACATTTCTGAGTCTGGGTAGAAATGAGGTTTCGTAGTGACAAAGGTGGCAGTTTTTCATCCTTGTAATCTGAGACTAACATTTCTGAGTTCACGCTGTATTTTATTTCTGAGGGTGGTACTGGACAAGTCGATAATGCATACGAGTCTGTCTAGCATCTGCATCTTGACAGTTGCACTGTCACTCCTTAGGGCTGTTGCTCTTTCCTCACAGCCAAAGCTTGCAAGGATAGCTGAAGGCTTGGGTGTTTATGCAAGATTAAAACTGATCACCAAGTACGAATTTCTCCAGAAACCAAGTCTCCAGAAGTGTCTCTCCCAAGAAATCAGCACATTCAAAGCTTTGTTGTATGCACATCACTGCCTACAGTGCAAGAGCTGGCCCATTCCCTGAAGGCCTGCCAGTTAGTCTGCCTCATGTCACAGGAGCCCGATTTTCAGTTTTGCAGGTTTTTGTTGGTCTTGTATTAAACCTGTAATTCACGTTCTCAAATAAAAGTGTTCCAATGGATTTTTCAGTGCGAGCACTTAGCAAATGCACTGAAGCATTGGTATAATTCACTTGCGCATGCTGTGGGCAGCCAACCATTAAATGACAGATTTTCCCTGGCTCAATGCCATACATGATGAAAATTAGGTCCAAACCATCTTGAATTATGTGTTGATGATAGTATTTTGTTATAACAACTTTATTCTATGAAGCAGGGTTGTTCCTTTTTCTTACAGATTTTGTTTTGTTTGGTTAGCTTGAAAATGATGTTTTTCGATCTTGCCTGTAACAGGGGCACAAAGCTATTATTTGCTTATGTCGTCTTGGATGAACTCATGGATTCTTCCTTTTACTGGACTTTGCCCTGATACCCTGTATCAAATTCTTCTTTCAAATGAGTAGTAGTTATGTTTGAGGAAGAGTAGTAGTTATGTTTGACATCTTTTAGTGTTTTCAGAAGAGCAGGAAAACAGTCACTAGTAGGCAGTGATGTGCATACAACAAAGCTTTGAATGTGCTGATTTCTTGGGAGAGACGCTTTTGGAGACTTGGTTTCTGGAGAAATCGGTAATTGGTAATCAGTTTTAATCTTGAGGCCTGTTCTGTATATATTTTACCCTGAAAGACCATTTATTAAAAGCAAATGCCAGAGATATTTGATGAGAGCTCTTGAGGACAACGTGGTGGTTTAACACACTAGATGCAATTTCTGTCTTCAGCTGTCCCACGTTTCCTTTCTATTGTAATAGCCAGAAAATAACTTGCAGGAAGATGCAACAAACCAGTTTTACATCATGTAAAAAGCTACAGAAGGGCTGGCAAAGACTGTGCAGATGTGAAGGTTACATGACTCTTGTTCAGTATGGGGCAAATCCTACCCAAATTATCTTTGTCACAAGCCATTGAGTAGTAGCAAGGCCTGTCACGCGAAGAATAGACTATGTCAAATTGTGTGCCAAGGAGGAGACAGTGGCCTTGTGTGGCAGTTCATGGGGGAGAAATGCAACCACCTCAGACTTGTGGGACCTCATGCAGTCTTTGCGTTGCTGCGTGTCATGTTCTGTGGCCTCGCGGTACAGAGGTTGGAGACCGCTGCCACAGGCTTTGCTGATTTGAGTGATTCAGGAACGCACCTGAGCGCATAGCCCTGACTCCACAGGTGAACTGTAGCTGTTCAGATGGGTAAAGATGCAAAACAAAAAACCAGAGGCTGTACCTTAGCATGTTTCCTTTATGTTTGTCTTAAACATCAATGTTATTATGGAATATAATATTACGATATCGTTCTCTGGCTCATTTGTAAATAGCTAGCCATCCTCCCCTCTCTCCCACTGAAAACATACACTTGGGGGCTGCATTGTGTTTTCATGTGGTAAAATAAATGGAGTCATTCTGCTGTGCCCGAGAGGGGTTGTTGGATTTGAATATTAATACCAGACTGCAGTGAAATTCAGAAAGACATTCTTCTGTGAGGAAAATACAATTTAATTCTTACAGAAGAAACTAATTAAGTCAGAGGCAAATGGTTGTGTGATTCTGAGGCTTATTGCTAATGCTGCTGAATGTTACTCTGCTTTGGCTGTTACTCATGGTAATGAGAACGTGGATGGTTTAGCATGGGAAAGATGCCTGGTTTCCTTTCCGCTCTGTTAGAGGAAAAAAAATCCCTTTTTTATTTTCTCTTCTTTTTTACCTACAGAAACATGTATCAGTTAGGCCAGTGGCTCAAGCATTTATTATTATTCCATTTTAAAAACAGACCTCAGGAGAACCTCAACTTTAATTTTATAATGAACTTGGGAGCTCTATAGGTAGAAAACCACTAACTGAATGCATACCCTTAATAGAATGTACTGTCTTACTGACATAGCTTACTTCAGTAAAAATTCTCCAGACAGTACATCAAAATTGCAAATTTTGTAAATGTATGTGAAGTGTATACCTATCCAAAATGAACTGGCGGTTTGGTCTAAGGAGAAAATGTCTCTTCTCATTTTAAAGGTAAGTGGGAGGGTGCTCCCTAAAATACAGACAGAATATAAATACACGTGCACTTTTTTGGCAACCCAGATTTGTATGTATGCATCAAGTCCATGCTGCTGTCCTTGACCATATTAATATGTGTAATATACATTTAGCATTTTATGTTTCTTATTACACTGTGTGTTTTTATCTAGGGCAGTGTTATGTGAATGACACTTTAAATGCATTTTTGTGCTCTATCAGCAAATCTTTTCTCACAATTATCTTGTTTTCTTGCACATTATGTGGAAAAATATGGAAACTTCTCAAGAGTACCACTTTTTTTTGTTGTAAGAAATGAACCTGTTGGTTAATATGAGGAGCAGCTGTAGCTAGCAGATATTTATTTCTAATAACAGTGTGAATACAAGGACACAAGATCATGCACATTATGCTATTACTATTATTCTCATTTGCTCAGCTCCTTTGTTTCTCCAGCTGATATAAGATGATGTAAGAATATCTTTGGACATGGGCAAGTATTGGGCTTTTCAGTTCAGAATCCAAAAATAAAAAAAAAATGCAGATTGAACAAAAATGGATTATTTTATTTATTTGGAAATCACTATAGTCAACACTACAGGTTGGCTCAAATTGCTTAATTCTCCTTGAAATAAGCACTTGAAAGTATTTATTTTCTCTCTCTGTGTATACAAAAGGTATTCACATGCCCTATGTCTCTTCCCATTCGGCACATGAAATTAGGATTTACCCTGGGGAAAGTGCAAAGAAAATTATTTGAATGGATGATTCATTCTAAATCTCTCTTTGGTCAGTTTTGCACAGACACCAAACACTGGCAAGAGCAATGTGATGAGAACTCGGACCCACCCTTCGGATTTATGACTTACTAAATAAATTTCAAATAGACAACAGGGATCAAGAGGAAAAGCAATTTAACTCAAATTGCTGTTCTGGGTATAATAGTCCTTCAACCAGGTATCACATAGGATTTTTTTGTTAGTTTGTTTAGCACACTATGCTATTTAGTTCTTTGGCAGATTTAGTTTGCCAGTACAATGGTATGTTATTATTTTTTTATTTGTGCTGCAGTAGCATTTGCAGGCTCAAGTAAGATAGAGGCCTTTTTTATAAGAGATGCTGTACAAACACATTGTAAAAGACCATTCAAGCCCTGGAGAGTTCACAGCCCTAATAGACGGCAAATGAAAGACAGCAGGGGAAACAATGGCAGGGAGGTCTGAAGCAGCTTTCCAAGGTCACACGGCAGAGGAGCAGGCTACATGTGTAAGATGCTTACTGGTAACTTTGCTTTGTTAATGATAGCTTATCTTATTAGGTCTTAAATACCAGATATTAAATGAGCTGCAAAATTTCTGTCAGTACATCCATCCTCTTCCTTATTTTTAACATAATTCAACAAAATCTTTGTGTACTTTTGTATCTGACCCACTGGGATCTGGAATTCCATTCCATCCCCAAATTTTTCCGTAGGCCAAGTCTCACCAACATACATTCCACAATTTCTGACACAGATGGAAAATCTGCAATAACTGGAGAACTGAAATGTAGCCCAGCTATCTTTCACATTTAATTAGAGCAGCCCCTGCAGAATAGTCCGGAGATTATGAAAATCCCACGTGTTGGAAATCTCTGGAAATTTAGTTTCCTGTTAAACTCTTTAAACAGGCAATCTGAGTATTGATCTGATTGATAAAAAGATGGCGAGGTGCTTAATGTAAGAAATACGAATGTTTAGAATAAATGAGGCGTCAGTTTTCCTTTTTATATCGCCGTAAGTAGATTTCACCAGAGATCTAATAGCTTGCAAGCTTTTTCTCAGCTAATATAGGAGTTTCATGTGCTTTTCCCCTCTGGAATATTGTTCTTTATGGACTATAATATTCAATAGACAGCAACTCCACTTGGAGATCAATTGGTTTCTTTTTTTAAAGCAGAAAGATTTTTATCAAAAAGAATGCCAAAAGCAGTTTTATGTAAAAAAGACAGATCTGTAATTAATTGCAGCATTTGCAAGCAATGTTTTGTACAGGGAATAATGAATATTCAATACTATTTAATTGTTTATTTAAAACAGCTTAATGAGCTTCACAAAGGCAGGAAAACACTGAAAAATGCAAACTAGAATGATAAAAATGCTTTGATTACATTTTCTCATTGACTGTCAGCAGCCTCTGAGTAAAATGCTACATGTGATTGTCTTTTTCAACAATGGTGGTGACACAGCTTTTCTGAAAACTGCCCTCCCGCTAGTAGGAAGGAGCCAATACCTTTCTAAAACAGCAATGGTACTGGTATATGCAGACACATTTATCATGATGGCTGGTAATTCAGTATAGAATGCATCTATTTAAACGTGCATCTGAGAGGCCGGCTGTTGGGAGTGAGGAAAAAACATCCCTAGACTGCTTAAGCCTCCTAATGAAGAAGATGACTTTGCCGGTATCTGTCATCACTACATACCGCTCAGCAGGTACTTACGAGAACTGTTTTCTGTCTATGTTTTGTCTGCATAAACTATTTTAACAAGAAGATAGCAACTATATCTTTTTGATTCTGTCCCCTGATTAATCCTGCTAGTGTTAAACGGAGTAAGAAATTTCTTGCTAAACACTGCTTTCTTGAGTATTCATGGGCACAGATTGTAAAGAGAGAAAAAGAAAGCAAAAATAATCATAATTTTGTGAGTGGAACTGTAAACCTCAAAGCAAGAATTAGCATCTCCTGCTGCTTAGTAGGGAAGAATCTTTGAAGCTGATCACAAATAAGAAGGATAAGAACTTGAGAGAACATCCCAGAACAATCCACAGCAGAGGAAACATCTGAGTCCTGTCACCCCACTTGTGAAACGTATTTTTCTGTTTTCTTTGCAGTACTGTGTATGCTGTGTTTTTTCTTCCATATGCAAACTGGGATGAAGCTATGTTGCTTGTGACCTCAAATTGGTAGTTTCCCCTTTTTCTGTGTTATTTTTCGTTCTAAAGAGGTACTATAATGTGCACCTGTCTTTAACCAAAAAGTATGTAATTAAATACAATGTAATCTGTCAAGCAAATAAAGGTCTTAAATGTGGAAAAAAAGAAAAAAGAATAGCAGTTGAATAAATCCAACAATTAGCCACTGCAAGAGCTTTAAAGGCAGCTGTAAGGATACTAAGGGTTTGTGCGCTATTTTTGGAATAGAATTTTTTTGGCTCCCCCCAGCCCAAAGGAGCGTTCTCCCCCCCTTCGTTTGATTCCTCAAACCCAAGGGCTAGCCGAATGTAAATAGTGGTAGAAACTTCCAGATCAAGCATCTTGTTAAACAGCTCTTTATCTCAAGAGGTCTTTCATGAAACATTATGAAAATGGAATTCACAGCACTTACTAATCAGGGGAATTGGGATAGCTGATAAATAAATATGCAGCTAAGGGGAGGATTCTTCCAGTGAGATGGACAACAGGTGACTGATTCTCATAGAGATCAAGGGGTGAAGTTATACTGGTGATATAGAACAAAGCAAATTCTCTGTAGCAAGCCCTAATTAACTATTCTTATACACTTTAGCATGGTACCACAGGAAAAAAAAAAAAAAAGGAAAGTGAAGTGGTTTTAGTCATATAAGGTACCTGTTTCTTCTAAAGAGATACCGCCAACCAATTAAGATGTCATATTTTTGATTTTTTGAAAGGAAAGTTTTGCAAATCCTAGGGTCAGTAGAGACATTTTCTTGAAGGCTTTGATCAAAATGTTTATTTTGCTTCAATGAGATTATAATGTTTATAATCTGAACAACATGATTTATCGGATGGTCTATTTTTCAATGACTGACCGAACAATGAAATACAACATGTGAATAATCTACACTCATTGTGGAAGGTACATTTAATTTTAAGAAGCTGCTCTATTTTAATGATCTAAATGATTGTACCTCAAGTTATATCTCGCCGTTGTTTTAATCGGGCTGTAGAGTGACAGATGCTGTCATTCCGCCGATGTACTAAAGGGACAACTTCACTGGACTTGCTGTCACGTCAGTTACTGGGCTTGGAACTGACTCCAGTTCACCTGGAGATATTATGCATGTAGCAGTTAGGATATGCAAAGCCTGCTGGTTTTTACTTGGCTTTATCTTCCAATATAAGGCACATTAATGCTAAGATAAAAATCAAACCAAAATCTAAAATTATTTTTCTTTAAACTATATAATGATACATTTGAGTACAAATGAGATGGAATCTGAGCCTAGATATGAACAGTGATCCCATAAACGCTGAGGGCAGAAGAAAGCTGTTTGATCTTACTGCTTCCTGCTATCCACTGCAGTCGTTGTTCTAGTAAGCTATTTGCTGTCGATATCTGTGTCACAGGGTGTTACTTATTCTTATTGCAGACCCATTTCTGAACAGACCCTTGGACTACAGCTCAGTGAAGTGATAACTGCAGGCAGATGCACACTGACAGCCACTTCTTTGTTGTTTTGTAATGCCTCGTAGGTCAAGGAAGAAACAGGACTAAGCTGGAAAACAGCAGCAACTGATATAGTGGGACACAGGGCCCTTTCAAGGCTGGGATCTGTTAGCGGCCCTTTAGAGGCTGGTTGAAGAGTAAGAAAGGGGATCTCGGGCAGGAGTGCAGGGCGCAGCGCAGCGCGGGAGCTTTGCAAGGCGGGCTTGTTTATGGGCTGTAGCTAGCCTGCCCTGTGCCGTTTGCATGGTGCACCAGAGCATCCCTAACAGCCAGCTGTGGGATGCATTTTAGATAAATGTTTTGAACAGTGAAAGTCTCTTCTGGAAATGGTACGCTGTTAAAAATCTCTGAAGAAACCACTTAATTTCACAGTCTTGAAAATTTTCAGGGTTTTGTGCAAGGTTTCATTAAGAACTCAGATTTCCAGCTGCTAATCAGCTGCAGGCCTTCATAAGCTCTTATCTTAGGTTATTCACAAACTGGTTTTGCAGCGTTTGTTCTCTCCCAAAACATAGCATTCTACAGTGGGAAACCAAAAAAACTGCCTCTCTTCGTCACCACTGTGTGATCTGTTCCTTGCATTTTGTTTCTAAAAATTGCTGCTATTAAGATTTATATAAATTCTGAGAGGGAAGGAAACTCCAAAGCTGTATAAATGACATACAGATAGTTAAAAAAAAGAAAAAATAATTGTACCAGCAATCTCCAGGTAGTTTTGAGTGCAATGTCAAATAAACCAAGCCACGGATAGCTGAAGAACCATAAAGAAAATGTGTTTCTATTTGCATAGGTCATACGTCTGCAAAAGTGAGTTTCTTCCTTAAATTACTAAATAGAAGCATGGCTACAAGTTCAAAAAGAAGATTATGATTTCCAGCATTACCACAGATTCCTATTTGGTTGTGTCTGGAAATGAAGCTGTCATTACTGGATTACAGCTGCTCGATTTTTTACATCTGGGCACAATTCTAAATATTATGGTGCTATTTCACATTGACTTATTAGATCTGCATAGAATATGGAAAGTTTATTTCACAAAAGATTTTAAAGTTTGGCTTTGTTACAGATAAGAATGTTTTCCCACGTTTGCCTCTAAAATACAATTTTTATGATACCTGGAAAATTTCAAGTGGTTAGAAAATTATACTGAATTTTTTTTGTATGAACGCTATCTTTTCACTGTGGTATAAAGAAATCATTCTTGAATTAGCATACAAAGTAACCTTTCTAAGGAGCATACCAAATAGTTTAAGCTTTTATTAACCTCTAACTTTTTTCTACACCTCTCCCCTTCCCCCCCCAGGATGCCTTTGAGATAATGGCTGAAAATTATGAGTTCAAAGAAAATGAAATATGCTGCCTGGAATTTCTGAGAGCAGCTTCTGTGCTGAAATTTCTTCCATTTCCAGTAACCAGAATGAAAGATATACAAGGGTTGCCCTACATGGGAGACCGAGTCAGAGATGTCATTGAGGTAACATACCTCTGAATTATCTGCCAATTGATTCTTTTACAGATCTACTTTTAGAGGTCACAGAGTGCAGCATTGATATCTGTGTGTATTTACACAACCGTCTGTATTTCCTGTAATAACATTATATTATCCTTGTTACTAAGAATGCAATGATTTCTGGAAACCTTTTGTTGTAACAAGGTTCTGTGATGGAACACGCATCCTTTGGAATAAATACAAATTAGTAAGTAATGCAGTATCATCTTTGTGTGTAATTTTTAAAGCTCACTCTGATTTGGATGTGACAGGTTAACTGTTAATAGTTTTGTTCATGTGACTTCTGCCCTTGGCAACATCACTTTGCTAACCTGAATGCTTTATTGGAAATACTATTTTTGCAGAACTGGTAAATATTTTAGTACTTTAATGTTAAATCCTACCTTGCTATGAGTTATAGCAGAGCATTTTATCTAGGTGGTGGATGAACTTTACGTTCTTCCTGGAGCTTTGAGTATTCCCTGCATTTTTCTTTAATTCTTAGCCTTTTCAGGACCCCACATCTCGGGTGCTGTTATTCCAGCAGGCAGCTGGGCAGGGGGTCTCAGCTGCCTGGAGAGGTCATTGCTGAGTGTTGGGATTCACTCTGGCTCCTTGTTTGCCTCACTCCACCAGTTAAGAAGGTAGCCTCTGAAGTGTTCTTTGTACCTACTACCTGGGGACTGGGAATTCAGTTACAATCCCCCAGAAAAGAGGATTATTTGTTGGGGTTGTATTGGTGGGGGTTTGGTTTGTTTTTTGGGTTTTTTTTCAGTTTTTTTAGAAAGACTGAAGGAACTGTACATTCAAGAAAATACATATCTGTTCTTACAATGCTCTTACTTTTAAGAGAAGTAAATGCAACCAAATAATGAAATCTAATTTTCAAGACATCTCATTGATATCTTATGATAAATAACTGCTTTCTGGGTGTGAATTTATGAGTAAATAAGTACTGTGAAATATATTCCATGATCTCAGTTTCTACTTCATCCTTGAGTAAATTTATGAGTAAATAAGTACTGTGAAATTTATTCTGTGGTTCCAGTTTCTCCATCCTTCAGTAATTTTCTTTCTTAAAAAGGATTGCAGAATTTGATCCTAATGGAATAAAACAATATGCTTGCTAAGGATGCTCTTCATGTTTGCACAGGTTGATAAAACTTTCTTTTAGGTTATTTTACTGCATTTTATCATAAGCATGATTTTTTTTAAAAGTAATGTTTTTCTTTGTTTAGGAGATTATTGAAGAAGGAGAGAGTTCTAGAGCTAAAGAAGTGTTAAATGATGAACGGTACAAATCATTTAAGGTAAATCTTTTGAGGTTTGTTGCTGCTGTTTAAAATTTCCCTCCCTTTAGTAAAGCTTAGACATAACCATAAATTTTATTATAAAGGAACATCCGATACCAAGTACAAAGAAAGGTCTTGAATAAAGAGAAAGAGAGAGAGAGAGAGAAATTTTGATAGAGTAAGGAATAATGGTGAAATCCGTTACCTTTCTAATTACTGTGATGCATACACAGTTGCTCTTAAGCTTGAACTAAACAATCTCTTCGTCCTGGAAACTAATGTAATGCATACTTCTCACTGTAAGTTTAACCCAACGGGTTTTTTGTTGGTGTTTGTTTGTTTGTTTTTCTCAGTTGATTAACATTATAACACTACATCATCTTGTTCTAGCATTAAGAAAATACCAGGTGAAGAAGATGACTCAGATCTATTTTAATTCTCTTCTGTGTGAAGCAGAAGGAAGAGGACTGGAGATATTTCTTTGTCAGGCAGGTTGTAGGTTCAGAATCATGGTCACACTTCCTCATAGTTACAGGGAATCTAAACCGCATAAATACTCCAGTTCCCATTTCTTAAATATTCAGTGAATTCTCCACTGAAAAAATAAACACTGGAAAAATATATTTTCAATTTTATCTGCAGTTTTATTCTCTAAAAATATCCTACTTGCGTCTTCAGAAAAAAATTAATCAGAGAGTAAAAAGAACGGAACTGTATAATTCTCCCCTGCATTACTCGCTTTTGCTTTAGCTGTTGAAAGGCTCTTCCATTCTCTCTGACCCATAATACAAGTATGAAAGGATGTTCAGTGACAGTTGTTGATGCCATCTGTGGCAGAACTCAGAAAAGAGGTGTAGATTCACGTGTATAGCAGGATTCAGGAAACGGACTGGCTTATTAATGGTAATAGAGATTGAGGATCAGCCGTTAAGTCTTATGTTGCAGGGTTTAAGAAAATTTCTTGGAACTAAGAATGAAAGCTATCAGGGGATAGATTACCTCAAATATGCTTTATGCCTTGTTTCGCGTGCCAAATTACAACAAATTTATGTGGTTCTTTTGTCAGCTGAACACAGTCTCAACATTTTGGCTAAATGGGCTGTAGCAAATTTTTCCCAACAATTTATTATGTGTATCTAAGAAAGCTATGAATAATCCCATAATATTAGTGAATTCCTAAATTTTACTGTTTAACACGTTTCCAGTAACTGCTGCAAATCACTCATTGTGACTTAGATCACCACTGCTGGTCCCAGGACCACAAGTATCAACTGACTGAAATAAACTATACAGTCTGTGGTTTAGATGCAGGGTACATGAGTGACATGGTCAGTTTGCCTCCTTATGGAAGTGGATGCTGCAGAGGACAAGTTCATGTCATTCGCTTTCACCACCTGGAAAAGGGCAATGCTCGTATACACGATTGAAGAAATGGGCTACCTGCTACTCACACTGCACTCTTGGCAGTCTCTTAATTGACAACTATAAATATGCTGAATAATAATGGATCTTAGTATGGAAAGAAAAAAAGTGTGTTTTTTTCTAAAAATTTAGACAGTGGCATAGAATCCATTTTCTTTAGTTCTTTATCCCAATATTAATTAAGTCTCTTGAAATAGTTCTAAACCCAGTAATAGACCCTTTTGAAAATCTTTTAGCACTAGCAAAAACATTAAAAGATAGCAATCTAAGTATTTAAAAATTCACATTCTTTCATAAACACCCATGATTTGGACAAAGAATAGGTAATTTCATCCGTTACATACAAAATGTAGGGTAATTCCTATTTAATATTATCCAAGATTTTAATTCTTCTCTTTTCTTTATCTTAATTATTTCCAAGGAATTAATCTCATTAGAAAAACACAAAATAAAGCTAGTGTGGTTGGAATTCAGAGGTTGTAGATTCAATGGAAAACAGCAGTTATTTGTGTCTTACACAGCTACTCATTGAATTCTATAAAAGTACAAAGAAACTATTGAGAGCTTCAGTATTGACAAACTGAACATAAATAATGTGCTTTTGGACAAGCATGAAAGTTTTCCCTCTTGCTTTCATATCACTGTTCATCTGAGATATTGATCCACTGAATAATGCTTACAACTGTGACTTTTTGCTTTACATCCTTTCTTGGGGAATAAGTTACTGTAAAAAATGACTTAGGAATAAATGGAATATAACCATACTAAAACTTCAGAGATAGGTAGATTAGGGATTTTATTTTTTTTTTTTTTTCAGTGGGGAAAATAGTGAAATCTGTGCTCCAAATAAGACGCATAGGAATTTAGCTTGGCTACATGAGGACTGAAGAACTGTAAGACTGTTGTATGCAAACAAATGAAAACTACCATTTGTACTTGAAATTTAATCCCATTTTGGAAAACAGTATTTGGCATGACCTCCAAACATACGGGTTTCATAGAATGTAGTATAAGAATAGATTAGTTATCTTTATGTACTTACCATCTGTTTCCATGCACCATTGAGACCCATTGCCCTCGATGCAGAATTTAAAGAGCCACAAGGTTCCCCCTGACCTCATCTCGTGGGAGTGCTGCAACACCAACATCATGTGTACAACTGAGACCTGGTAGTGCATATAAGGCAAAATCATAATGTCGGTCAAATTAGGAAGATAGTCGTGAGACATCTCTTATTCTATGAAGCCAGTGGAAGGGAATCCAGCTACTTAACATTATTGTTTGCATTTATATTAAGAAATGCAGTAAAAATAAAGACTACTATCCTTATTTCAAACCTTAGTTGAAAGTGTACATTTAGGTAAATCATATTAAGATGCTGGGGCTACTACCGTATTATTGTTTAGATTTCACTTTAATGAGACCTGTCCATGTATAAAAATAATTGTCTGTCCAACATGACTATGCAAAGAAAGAAAGCTGAATCTGTATGTTTATATTATACTATTATTTATCTTTGATGTAGAATAAACTCAGCCCAGTATTTCCCCCGTGAAACCTCATTGATACCTGCTTATTGTTAATTCACTGCTCCTTTAGAAAACAACACTGACATGTATGTTCTTCTACTGACCTTAGCAATTTACTTCAGTCTTTGGAGTGGGAGTGAAGACATCTGAGAAATGGTACAGAATGGGTTTACGAACCCTGGAAGAGGTAAAAGCTGACAAGACCTTGAAGCTGTCAAAAATGCAGAAAGCAGGTAAGGTGAAAGTCTCATAAAAACTTGTATCTTGGTGCTCTAAGAGGAGGAGGAGAATTGGAGGAGGAGGCGAAGTGCATTTATACATCCATTTTCTTGCTGCAGTGTCTAGTGAATATTAAATTATTAGGTAAAAGTAATATTTGGACTAACAGAGCTCCTAATTAAAAATGGTGTCATTCAAAACACATAAAGATGCCTATTTTTTAAAATTGCTTACATAGATACCCAATGAAATCTGCTCATATGCACAAAACTATTAATGGGTCATTATCGCACAGGTCATCAAAACATTACATTAGGAAAACCCAAAACTACTTTACAGAGGAGACCTGTCTTCTTCAAGGCAGCCCTACTTTAGTGATAAATCAAGATTTGTAATGAATTACTTGTAAAATTACTTCCACAATCCTAGCACATCTTAACTTTAAAGTTTTAAACATGGTCAAATGAATAATGTTGCTTCCCCATAGTTTTGTGTTTTTAATGTGTGCTATTTCCCTAAATAAAGGAAGTCGTTTAAACAAAGGAATAAGATACATTAGGAAAAGATTATATAACATGACATTAAAATAATGTAACTTTATTTTTGCATTAAACCTATGTGTTTTATATCACCTCAGAATCCCTTGGATCATCTTGTCCACATTCATGCTCCTTTGTCCTTTTTGTTTTTTACATATTATATCCAAATGTGAAGCAAGCTGCAGGACTGGGCTCTTTTGATACAAGCTCTGTGATCAGACATAAAGATAGCTAGGATATTTCACATACTTCTGAGCCCTATACTTGGGTAGAACCCCATCATTTTCGGAAAAGCACCTTTTAAAGCAGTACGTCCAGAAACACCATTGATGGGAGCTGGTAGGGAAGTCAGAGTAATTTATAAATATTCATGTTCTCAGCAAGTGAGGCAATTATCCTGACTGCTATGTTATTTTAAATTGTAACTACTGTTACAATTTATAACAAATTATAATGACAAAAATATATATAAACTGTAAGGACAAAGATGAGGGAAGGAAAAGGCTGTCTCTTGCCTGTGATCCCCCACACCCAAAGCAAAAGGCTGACTCCAGGAATGGTGGGGAGGAAGGAAAAGACTCCTGAAGAGGCTGGATCAAAATCTATTTCTTCCCGCAACATGTCCTGAAACAAATCTATAGTTTCAGGTTCAAGATTGAGCATTTCTTAATTCTTGCCACTAGATAGGGTTCCGTTGCCCATGGTACGAGTTGTGTGGTTTAACTTCTTGGTGAGAGGCAGCTATTTTACACGGGGCTTACCTAACACTATATAGATTTTGATAATTCCACAGAGTGATCGGCACTTTTTTGCCTTTGATTTCCAGGGTTTCTCTACTATGAGGACATTGTTAACTGTGTATCTAAGGCAGAAGCGGATGCAGTAAGCTTGATTGTCAAGAATACTGTGTGTACGTTTCTACCAGATGCTTTAGTAACCATAACTGGTGGTTTCAGGAGGTGAGTGAAAACAAATGAGGTCACTTGGCTGTTTTATTCAGGTAGACACAAAATGATGTTTGTCTCTTGGAAAAATCAAAAAAGCTTAGCAGGGAACTATCAGAGTTTGTTTTCAATGATTGGGGGTTGGGTTTTTTTTGGTTTTTCAAACGGGAGAACAATCCTATGACATTCCCAGGTTCTTGTATTTTATTACTATAGATGGTTGGTTTGTCAGAACAAAATCTATCTAAGAGTAGCTTGCTGGAAAAATGATGTTTAGATCACATACCATACTTGAGCATGGTTTTTTTTCTCTTTTAGTGGGTCTCAATTCCCAAGGCGGAGACTATTGTAAGGCCATGCTTGAAAGAAAGATACAATAGCTTTAACGCAATCTTGGTGTTTGTTGTTTGTTTGGGGTTTTTTAAGAGAACTTTCTCAAGTGAGATTGAAATGTGCTAAGGCAGAGTTTGTAGTGTTAGAGGTATACTTTGTAGTAAACACTGACTAAACTGAGGATACACTAACCTCTGTATAGATAGAGTGATCTCAGAGTATCTTTCCTGGGTGAGTTTTGTTTCAGAAGCTTTTGGTCTTGCTTGTTCGGTAAAACCAAACCTGAAACTGTTGCTCAGGACAAACACAATTCACTCTTTCAGCATTTGAGAGCTTTCCAAAAGCCACACAGCAAAGTATTGGGACTAGGAATAGTCTTCAGGAGTATCGGGTTCCTTGCTCTGAACTCCATCCCACGTTATGTCACTACTTGTAGTACATGTCATGCTGATAAATCCTGTATATTAATTATGTGCCTTTAAATATACAGAGAATATATTAAAAACCTAAATTTCAAAATGTCAATCCTAATCATGGAACAAATGCTGCAGTGTAGGATTTGTAGAAAACTTGATTTAATCAAGTTTAAACAAATTATTGTTTCTTTCATCATTATGTAAATATTTTAATAAAAGAAGTAGACAAATTTTACTAATCAAACAACTTGACTTGATTCCCTCATACTACACCTTGTACACTACTAACATAAGAGCAAAAATAGCTCATGATTGCTCTGAATAATATATTAATTCCCCAGGACCCAGATTTGTCTTGTTTTGTATATTTGTTTCATAACTTGGAAAAAATGAGCAGTTGATTGTGTTCCTCCAGATTTGACTGGAGAGTTGAAAGTCAGGAGTCTCATAAACCTTACTATGTGGGAGAACTGGATGAATTACAAAGAAGAGAACTGCCATTAGTGGTCTACAGCATGGAGATTCAATAGAGTAGAGATGAACTACAGGAAAGGTACATTTTTTTCCCCGAAGCTATCAAACACGCACATGGCTGGATATATTTAATAAGTTACCAGGCCTTTTCCATTAGATTCCTGGGATTTCATGAAATCAGATGTTGCAGTATTTGTTTTAATCAAAATTAGGAAGCCTAATATAAAATTCAAGTAAATAATAGCTTTTTTTGAAACCCCAACAAACTTGTTCATGGACTTTTCTTTGGTTGGATTTCACTTTCACTTTTAGTCTTCTGTATTGCTTCTTGTACTGGTCTTAATGCTAGTTAGTGTTTATAGCAGCCATAATCATGGATGGTGGTAGATGAACCACGTTTCAGGTATAAATGAAGGAGCAGTTCAAAGGATTAAGAGCAAACACGAGAAGCCACTATCTAAAGTACAAAAGCACCAGGGCATCAATCCCTCAGTAGTCAAATTGCAAGCACAAGCACAGGAACAGGCTTGGCTGGCAGCTGTATGTTAGAGAGCAACAGGAAAACAAATATAAGGATGGACAATGGACAGTGAAAATTATGGAGTCTTGAAGAGACAAGGATATTTTGAGCACAAGTTCGGCTGACAGTCTGGAGACTGTGTGAGTACACTGATAGACTGCTTGTGTCAAGGAAGCAGGATTGCAGGATTAAGCCAGTGGTTATCCATTTGCAGATTATGTAGTACTAGAGACTACTGTTTGTGTATTTCTGATTCAGAAGGGTGGAAGATTCAGGGAGGAAAAAAAGACCATAGACAGGAAGAGAAAATCAAATTACTACTTTGGATCTATGTAGTTTAATCAAAATACCAGACCTACAAGTTGTTAGAGTAAGGCATGAAAATTGGAAAAACTGATGCAATCTTACTGAGAACCAAGACCTGTTTCTCTGACCAGTTGCATACCATTTATTTCCTCTTTTGCTCTAATATTCTGTAGTTTCAGCTTAGCGCCCAAATTCTTTCTTTTATCTCTTCTCAAGGGTCATATTACTGAAGCAGACTTCAGTGTCTGCAACTTCCTTGATGCCTTCTCTTTCTGATTCTTTCATCTTTCTGCCTGTCTTCACGAAACAATAACTCATAAAACATCTTTAATCAGAAGTGCTTTCTTTGTGTCTTTGGTTGGAAGTGGCAATAATACTATGTTTGGTTGAAGGCAACTCTCTTTTCAGCTATCTGAATCCATAAAGGAATATAAAGAATTAAAAGTAACTGAAATAAAGGATCGTGATGGCAACCCTTCCGTATCTCCCTAATTTGAAATCATTCAGGAAGAGAAATGAATAAATTAATGAAATTTGGATGAGTTTACCCTTTGTTTACTCCCTTACAGAAACACTTAGTTAAGCACCTGTAAAACATATTCCTTGAGTTTCAGTAGTTACAGTTTCATATGAGAGGTCGGGAGAATTTTTTTCTATTTTAAAATTTTTTTTGTGACGCTTATCTGTGTCATTTTGAAACAGAAATTACAACACTGAAATGTATGGAAATACAGAAGTAGAACAACTGTAGTTATGAAATAACTAAATCACACCCACACGGTGTGGAATGCATTTCATTGTCTATCTAGTGAGGCCTATCAGCTTGACTGTAGCAAAGGAAGTATTGAAGATGCTGATAATGCAATATAAAGCACACCATGGACAATGTTATCGTAAAGACTGAATTCACCATGCAGTCTATTTGAATCGGGAACTGGCATGGCATTATTTTCAGTGCTCAGCCTCTCTTATTTTGACTTGCAGAGATTTAAGACTGTTTTCTTCTTAATGAGACAAATCCTGAGGTGGGGAATAGCACCTCATATTACAGGTTACAAAAGACATTGAGGGTGAAGTTTCCCTTCCAGCACTGAGTTAAAGAGGGGTCCTGGCATGGGGAGAAAAGAAACCTGAATTTAGTGTGTGACACCTGTGATTAGCACTGTGTTTGTCCCAAGTATCTCCAAGGCAGGAGTGTAGTTTAGGCTAATGTATGTTATTACTTTTAAATGAGAGTTAAACCGAGGGCCTGATAATTTTTTTCCTGGTTATTAAAAATGTAATTTTGTACTATGAAGAGAATTAAGAGTTTTTCAGTAATAATAGCATTATTTCATCTTGTATATATTAGTGCATGTTACAGAAAATATGATTCCTATTAGCAATGTGTTAATGCTATTTATTAATAACATTAGCATTGTTGCAGGGTTGTTAGTAATGACAAGTGGACAAAGAAATTCACACTAGCTTTCATGACAGTGAAACTGGAGTAGCTCTCCCCCTTTCTCCCATAGCGCCATGTTAGGAAATGGCTTCACAGTGACTTCAAGGGCTGGTTGTCACGGGCCGAATCATTATTGCCACATTCTGCAAGATCCTGGGTTTTTGCTAACTTGAATTAGTTGCTGATAGTTGGTTTTACCACAAGAGGTGTTCTAGATTGAGGGCTTCCTAAGAGCAAAAATGCTTGGCGAAAGCATTATATAGTGTATGTATTTTACGGCTTCAGTCACTGTACTGGTTATTCTCAATACACACACTCACAAACACCAAATTGGACTGGAGAAGTTCAGAAAAGGATCTGGAATAAGAATTAAATAAAATAATAAGAATAAATCATCATGTTCATTAACTGCAGTTCCAGTATGGCTTTCTGTTAGCCTTTCTGTGTGCTTTGTCCATATGATTCACGATTTACGAATTAGGTTTCAGTTTTCTTGTGTTCCATGTAGCACACTCAAATAATTGTCGTTACCTCTGCAGCAGCAGGATTGTATGGCTATGCTATAAGCACATAGCCCCTATTGATGATATAGTAACTTATATTTTAGAAATTACCTAGGCATCCTAGTGGTATCACAATTTCAGTTCTGACTTTCTTAAATGAGATTTACTTACACATACTTTCATTAACTTCTTCTGTCTTTGCCTTAAGGTAGAGTGAAGTAGGCTAAGGACTAACTTTGTTTTAGTTAAGTTTTCATATTGCAGTTCTTAAGAAGGTTTCCAAGTGTCTTGGGCAATGCATCAAGCAGAATAACTCTTGCCTGTCATGTACTATTTGTCTGGGTGGGAGGCTAATTCCCCTGTGCTGCATCAGTCTTCAGGGAAGTTTTGTCTTGGACTCTCTTATTATTGAATTTGGTTCTAACCTGAGCCTAATTACAGATCACTGTCTCCTTGTTTGAATTTTATATTATCTTTTAGAAACTGGGATTTCAGGCTCTGTAACATTTGAAGATAAGGATTGCTAATAGAAAAGCAATGAAGAGAGCAAAGGACAGGGTCAGTGTGTTTGTCAGGTGGCACCGCCATGCTTTTGTATATTACAATGCAAAAATTTCTTTCCTGTGTGCAGTGACATTTCATACAAGGCAAAGGAATGCATGAAGGAATGTCATGGCACAGGACTCTGGTCTTTCCTGTTGTGTATCAAGAAAGTTGTTTAAAGATATTCCTCCTTTGAATCTCAGAAATAAAGTGAAATGGAATAGCTGGGACAAAGAAACCCTTCCAGAGACTATTTTACAGGCCCACACACTGATGAATAACAAATGTTGTTGCGGCACCTTCATTTCAGAAATGAGACTTCTATAAGACATCTGGGATCGTAATTATCTGACTGTATTGACACATGCTTATAAATGAGAGAATGTGAGGTAGAATGTATGAAGAATATTACACTTCACAAGCTCTTGGCATATACTCAAGACTTTGTTGTTTATTTAACTGAGCTAGTCATATGGCCTCTGAGTGAATTCCTTGATAAATCCTTATAAAAAGCTCTATTTGACCTTTTCATATTGGATACTCCTAATAAAAGTATCTTTTAGCAAGCTGTAGAGGTTCTACAATGAGGCTAGAACACCTGACGTGACTCCAAATCTTTGTTAGGTTCTGAGAAATAAACGTATTTGAAGTCCTATTAGGCAAATTGTTTTCTTTTTGCTCAGATCTAGGATTAAAATAGTGCCAGACTTCAAACGAATAGAATTAATTTAGAAAAAGTTGCTTTCATTAAGTTTTTAGACAAACTCCTAAGCAGAGGTTCCTTATTCTACTCACACTTTGTTGTTACAGTGTATCTTTGCATTTACAGTATTTTTAGATACAGTTATTTCTATGCTTTTTTTTTTCTCCGAAACAAAAACTGTAATAAGGGAAGATACAAGCTGTACCCAGCTGCTCAAGTCGAAATGCTGTAATTTCTGTGCACTTCCTTCCAATGCTGTTATAAGAAGTAAAATTTTTATCTGCTGTTATTTCATTTTGTCAGGGAGAAATCTGCTATAAAGGAGCTGTGAGGCAAGCTGCTCACTGAGCATTTGAGCTGATATGGTAGTTTGCACACACTCTAATTTAAGCAGATCCTAGAAGAATCTAGCAATTCTTCCCCAAACAGACTGAAGAGACTGTTTGGATACCATTCACGAGCACAGCTTTGCCTCTGATAAACTATAGTCCACTTTGGATGAGGCTTTTAACTTAGAGATCTTCTAATCTGATCTAGTTGGTCTTGTAGCTTAGTAAAACAGCTTCACATTACCAAACTCGCTAAGTTTAGAAGCGTTTGACCTTGAGGTATTGGGATGCCCTGAATAAAAATATTCTGAGTTAGGGGCGCTACAACTGGAGAGGAACAGAGGTCATCACTAGTTTCTGCGTCTAGTCTTCTGTAACCCATTAAAAAATAAGTTGAGAAAGGAGAAAATAATTTTTATCCAAATTAATGGCTAGTTAAGTCAATTTAGAAGATAATCTATTGGAGTAATATTCAGACACTTCCTTTTGTCATTAGAGCTTTGATTATTTTTCCACTCATTTCATCTATTATTAGCCATGATGAATCATGAAGTAGAAGCTGATGAATAAGGTATCTGGGAGTCACGGACAAGAACAACTTTGTAAGAATCCATGAGACTGTCAAGTACTCAGCGCAGCGTACTCTTTCAAAACCTTTCAAAAACTGTATTGTTGATCCAAGATTTTTTACATGTCCTACTCTGCTCAAACCTTTAGCACTTTCACAGGTTTATCAGCTTGTAAGAAGGATGCTGTGTAGTTATATACCTCTCTTCTCTCTTAAGTTACTTCAAGTCCTGGGTCCAGAGTGAAAGTGGCAATGCCACTGATTTCTGTGAAGCCAGAGGTGTTGCACTGTATATGTAGAGTCAGAATCTCCCTGGATTAGCCTTGTAGTTTCCATTATAACCTACAGCTCCTGGAATGCATTTGTAACAACTTTAGCAGTGTTTCGCATTTTCTGTTTCCTGTCATCACTGATGATGGGTAAGTTGGCCAGAGCAATGCAAACTATGTGCATACAGCAAGATATGAAACCCCAGCTTATATATTATTTTAGGGATATTACAACAAAGCCTTGTATTAGCTTTTTTTTTTCCCCTTTTAATACTGAATTGGAAAAAATTAGAATGAAAACCAAAACTAGGGGTACTGTATTTCCTTGTCAGGCAGTCAATCTGAAATTTTACTTATATACTGATACATGATCAGATTTGTTACCTTTTTAATTCTAGACAAAGTTTCTATATTAAGCTGGCTAACATCTTTAAAATTACTGCATTGATGACTGCTTTGTGCTATTTACAGCATTTGTTGTTATACAGGGAATATTGGCAGTGGCATTTTCAAATAACAAAGGCAAACTTGTAGAGGTAAAGCAACATATCACATTAGTAGGAGTAAGATAAGGTATTGTCTTAAAAATAGATTATTTCTTTACAGTTCACATAAAAGTAGTGTTTTGTTCATTTGATATCCAAATCTTATATTCAATGTTAAAATGAAAACCAAAGTGTGCAAATAATAGAAAATATGCAAGACTTTATAGTAAAGATGCAACTATTTCTAGGGTAATAACAAGACTAAAATTCACAGGACTAACTGGTTTTGACCACAAATTGTAAGTTACTCTAAAATAGTGTATGAGAGAAAGTTTCCAGTTGCGTTTAGGCTGATAAGTACATAGATCAATTTGGCCATTGTCAGAGGCAGAAATGCCCTGTTACAGAGAATCTCACTGATAGATGTGACAAGATGCAAAAGTTTAAAAGGAGCAACATTAAAATAAAAGTGAGTCAGAGAGAAACTTGCTGTGAGCAGATAATTTATGTATGTACATCTCTGTGTGTACAGTAATAATACACATGTATACAAAGACTCTCGATGTATATATATATAAAAAGAACGTAATGACACCTAATCATGGTATTCAAAGAATTTTTTTCCTTTTTTTTTTTTTATGATTTGCACTTTAGGGTCACTTTCAATCATTTTTGGTACATAAGGGTCAGACATTTGACAATTCTGGGTTTCTGAATTATATGGAAATATTTTTAGAGTGCTTGCCACTGCATAAAACCAAAATATTAATGGCTTCACTAAGTCAAATTAAATTTTAATGCCCATAGATTAATTTTTCTTTTAGCCTGTTCACATCCTTTAAGCAGCACTAAATGTGATTCAGTTGTCTTCTAATATCACAGCCGACCTGAATAGCCTTTTCAATTAGCCTTTCAGATGAAGCAGATCTGATACATTTTAAATAAATAAAGATCTCTTTTTATTAGTTGAATGCTGATATTCACAGCTCATTTAATCCATTTATTGAGATGCAATGTCAAAAGAACAACAATTGCTTTGTGCTATGTTGGTGAATAATGTGTAGAGATGAGACCAAAAAAATCACAGCATCTTTGTTTTGTAAGTGAATGGCATTTAAGAAAGAGGAACTCGGAAAGATCTATTTAAGATTTTAAGAAAGATGCATGACTGAGAAAAGAAGAAAATTATTTTTTAAGAAGTTACACCTTGAAAACATTTTAGGAAATGATGGGGAAAACTAGTGAGCTAAAAATGCAGAGGTCCCTCATAAATTTATCCTGACATCATGCAAATAATCTAATCTCTAAAGAGTAGATGGATGTCCCATGTTTTTTAAATCTGTTCATTCTGTATTAATGTAATCAGCATTTATTTACTCTTTTCATGGATTATTTTAGTGTTTACAATGTAATATGCCTATTAGTTTTACAAAAAGTAATAGAAATTGTTAGAAATCTACTATAGTTCATTCAAAAGCATTTTTGATATTTCCATAATTCTGTTTGATGTTTGTTCTCATTTTTGGATGACAGCTTCTCAAAACCTTCACTGTGTAACAGAGACAGCCTACTGTGATAAAACCTTCACGGGGTTTGAGGGCAGGTGGGGGAGAAGAGGCTTCTGGGTTTACTGCTCAGCATGGGATACAACAAAAGCAATCTGGGATGTCTGTTATGTAGAAGAGCTGGGTTGAGGATGAATTGGACCATAGATGTATCTTTTCCAGTGGCTTTGGTTATCACAGTGCAAGAGAATGGTATTGTCATTAGCTAGAGAAGATTTCAGCACTGACTTCAGTTTTGCTGTTTTAATTGCTTGTATGAGTGTCAGTTTATAAACCTGCCCACAAGTAACTTGCTTTCTCCTGATGTAAAGTCCTAGCTCTGAAACAAATACCAGTCTATCATGACAGCTGGCTCATTAGACTCACCTAAGTGGAAAGAAGTGGTGACAGCTGTCAGTACAAATAACAGTACTCCCAGTTCCAAACTCCAGTGGCTTGTGCAGTAGCGCTCTTTAAAATAATATACCATTAGAATTCCAAAATATTAAAACAGATTTTGCATTATTTACACAATTTTCATGACAAGTTTGCCAAAGTGAATGTTTTGAAAAGTTGTAACGGGGGTTATAATGCAACTATTTATAGTCCCAATGTATCAATGAAATATACTTAATAACCTATATCCTACTGACCATTCCCATTTTAAGAAGGTTAGCAATAAAAATTGTTGTGATTTTTATGCTAGGTTAACTGAATATTATTCATTCAGAATTTTAGAACAATTAATATGCAGTACTGGTTACTATTAGCATTATGAAAATTAAACATGTAAATTACTATGTTCTGGTATGACTTATATTGAAAACACTTTCCTTTTGGAAGGGGAAATGCTCTGCCTTTTCTTGAACACGATTCTGCCAAATACACAATTCTTGCAATATACAAATACATCATTTTTCAGTGAGTATAAAACACATAGTAAATAAGCTCACAAAAGGTCTTTTGCACAGGACACAGGCATTGGTGCTGATACAGTTTGACTAGGATACCATGTCATCCAAAAAAATCACATAAAGTCCAATGGCCCCAGGCATTAGTACAATATACAGTCTGGGGCTGGGGCAGGGGGGCAAGTTGCACGATACAGAGCATGTACTAAAATTGATTTATCACTCTTATTTTATAAGCTGGAAAATCTGCTTCCTACACTAAGGGTGAACTATTGCGCTTTGAATGTTTTGGTAATTTGGGAGTAGATTAGTATGATATGTCATGGGGAAATAAAAGCTGTTCTGATTAAAAGGAAGCTGTACAAATAATTGGTACCTAACATTAACACGTACAGAAATGTATTCACAGACTGAATGAGCTTCATTTTGAAAATCTGTAGAGAGAATGACAAGTAATTCTTTACAAGAAAATCTCAGGCAAGATCAATGATGATAACCTTAGAACTATTCTGTAGCAGAATCGTGTTATACGTGCTGTATTTAATTTGAAGTGCATAAAATAGGGCTCATGCAGTTTGCAGTCATTCTTTTTCATGCTACTGATATTAGATATATTATAATAGGAATACGATAAAGAGAGAATATTAATATCTAATTGTCAGTAAGTTTTGAATTTTATCACATGCTTTGCCATGTGTAAGAAAGTCTCAATTCAGTGAAGATTTGATTAACTCTTTTTGGAATTTTATTTTAGTGGCGTTTCACTAATGTTGGTTTGTGGTTTTTTTAAATACTGGGGGATAGGAGAATTTGTAGATTACTGGGTATAGAGCTGTTCAATAACACCATTGATATGTTTTGGCTTGCAATATTCACGTTGTCAGCATACAGAAACTAAGATAGTGATTGACGTAGATAATACATTTATATTTATGATTACTTGGAAAATATGTGCCAAAATGTTTATAAGCATTGTTTATTTTCTGTGAAAATTTTCAGTTCTTCATTAAAGAAGTGGACATACATGTCATTCTCTTGCCTGGTAGAGGCTATAATTCAAGTGATTTGTATTTCTTCAGTGAAATCAGTTTTTTAGTCAGAATTTCTTTTTCATGACGAGCCTCAGCTATAGAAGTTTCATACTGTATTGTGTCATTTCACCTGAAGACAGGAGTATGTGCATCATGGAATAGGTAGTCAGAGGCACAGAAACCTCTGTGAAGTGTTCCAATGCCTTTTCAATCACTGAAATATTTTGATTCAGGTTTTGGCCAAGAAATTGAAATGACAACTTGGATTAAAATGTTTCTTTCTCATTTCTCATTTAACTGTCCACACAAATCCTTCTGCTTTCTCTCATTTTCCTGACCAACTCTGCTAAATCCTCATTGTAAATAATAGATAGAGTGATTATAGAGAGAGAATAAACTATCAACTATAATTATCACTCACAATTTGTAGCAAAATCAAGCACCAGCAAATATTTTTCCAGTCATTAGTGATTTTTTTCAAAAGGTTGTTTTTTTTGGCCTTTTACATGGACATTCCCGGGAGGCATCGTATTTTCAAGTACTGCTCTGAAAAGTCACAATAATCAGGGTGTCTCTTATAAACATTTTACATGAAGACAGCTAATATCATGCATTGATTTCTGAAATGCTCAGCCAGAGAATTTAAATGGTCTGATTTTAATACTCGAGCCAGGAAGTATGATGAAGTAGGATATTTAAAATATACTACTTGAAAAGTATTTGCTGTAAATGGGTGAGCACTAAAGGTTTTACAGGCTGTCTCACAAATAAATAGCTATAGAGTAAAATATATTCATGATAGTACATAAAACTGGTAAGTAAAAATCTAAAAGTTCTAGAGCATTAGGTACAAGGAGGGCTATTAAGATAGTGGAATATATTCAGGGAGTATAGTAGCAAGTAGCTAGAAGTAGCAAGATAAAAAGAAAAAGAGACAGGAGATTTCAGACAAGGGAGTAAGATAAAAGTAAAACATAAAGAACAAGAGGTCAAATCAAAGATGTACAAGGCCTTGATGAGATAAGGATGCATAGTTGGTTAGATAGTTCTGTTTCTTAGATTTTATCTATAAAATAGTTTCATTGGGGTTCACCTGTTAAAAAGAGGATGCCTTACAAAATCCAAGCAACTCACGGTGGGAGTAGAATGAAGAGAGACAGATAGTAACCCTGTCTTTGTAACACTGAGAGACCTGCAGAAGAAAGCGGTACGCTTGTCTAAAGGCAAATCAAATCAAAACTCTGCGTAAAGGCAAATTGCTACAAAACTGTGCCAGCAGTCCTCAACTAAGTTCCCAGCAGTAAAGTCAGCTGTAAGGTAGCATTAATGGGCCAAGGATAGAGCCTGATTATGATTAAGAGATTTAATTAATGTGTTAAGAAAGAACAATGCTAATGATGCTTAGCCAACTTTCCGTCAGACATACATAGGTGCACCAGAAAACAAGTGTCTATTTCTTATTTCGTTTCAGACAATCATACTTAAGCATCTCTTTACCTATGAAGTTCGATGCCTGTCCCTAAGCAATTCAGGACAGATGTAGAAATCATTCCTTACATTTTGTCTTGTTTGCAGTCCTCCTTGAATGTGTGTTGCTACCTCTGAGAGCTTTCTGATCAAATGTTTTCAAGTATATTTCTTACTATTTATATATAGCAAGATAATTATGTTTGTTAGTATGTTTTACTCATAAGCGTTTCAGGGCATCTACGCCAGAGATGAAGTTGTTCTGAAGATTTTGCTCCCTATTAGTGAGCACTTACTAAGATGAACAATATTATTCTGTGGTTCAATGTTTGCAAAAGAGATTTTGCAGGCTCAGATGCCAGACAGTTCAGGGTTTGCAGGATCAAATGCCTGTTGTTTAGAGTCAAGAGATTAAAAACCAGTTCTAATTGTAATACGTAATAAACTGCATTGCTTTTACCATGGTTTTATTCCTAGAAAGCTGGCTTGAAAACAGGATATTTATAGCAGTTTACTCATTGCTGATTTTCTTTTTAGCAGAAGTCAAAGTTTATTATAGGCTAGCTAGCTGCTGTAAAGATGGTTGACAGCACAAGCAAAGAACGACATTTTCCTGGCAGATAATCCCGAGAAAAGCTGCAAGCATCGGTGACCTTGTATTATGCTTAGAGCAACCAGAGGATACGTTTTGCAGATCCCTGTGAGCAAAAATAGCCATAACATTTTAATTAAGTGTGACATGATCATGCCAGTGGTGTGGGGACATGATAATGAGGAGGTAACTGCTGGCTAAATTTTTTTTTTTTTTGTTAGGATGCAAGTCAGACAGGACATTTACTACATGTCAGATAACAAGGAAAAGATTAAAGAGGTTGAAAATAAATCATGTAGGAAATGCATGAATTACAAGATATAGCCAGAAATAGTCCTTTTAGTTGCTTTCAGTTTAGGAATGGTGGAATGTATTGTGGATTGTTACTATGCTGTGGGAGAGTTGGATGGAAATGTTTCAGGCAATCTTTTTGAAGAATGGAAAATCAGCATTAAATAGAGAGCAGCAAAACCTGATAAGACAGACTCAGTTATAATCATCAGCTATGATAGCTGTTCTGTGATACTACTAGGGGCTGTCTTGGAGAACGAAAAAGACCCCAAACCAACAAACAGTTGATTCCCTCTTCTCACATGCAAGTTTATAAACTCGTATTAGTTCACAAACACCTTACACTCTGTATGTTATGTTAATGATCAAAGACTGCAGAAAATTTGCCTTTTATCTTGGCATATCTTACATACAGACACAGTTCTAGTGGGTAAATGCAGCAAACAATCCTGGTTATTTGATCTTGTTGCAGAGGTTACTGTGTCTGGTTGCACCTAGTTCATCTGCATTAGTAATAGTATCTTCATTGAACACTGACTGAAATGTCTTGATGTTGATATAATAGTATGTGTTTGTATCACTACCATAAATAGTACTACATTGAGATTTAGTAAATGTTGATCATATCTCCACCATTCAAATATCATAAATGAAATCTGCACAACCTATTGGTACATTCTAGCCAAAAGGTCAGTGGGAGCCTTAACACTGATTTCAGCCGAATCATGACAAAATAAAAGGACATGTTCATCTGATTGTTTGAGAATTTGAACTGGCAAGAAATAGTGACCCAGGAAATACATCTTCACATTTCACCTAAAGAAATAAAAATATGTACCTACAGTGAGGATGCCCTTAAAATGCCCCATTACCTGAGGTCACACGACAACGCAGGTTGAGAAAGTCAAGATTATATTCAGAAAGCAGTCAGAACAAGAGTTTACAGCAATATGACATGACTGGTTCTCTGAAAACATATGGCTAGAGCTTTACCTTTTTCCGAATCAGAAAAAAGGGCACAGAAAGAACACTCAGAAGTTACATTCTCAGAGTATCACCTTGCCATGGTTTGGGAATTACGGAAGTTGGTTAATAATGATCAGAGAAGTTTTCAATTTAGGATTAAATCAACTAAGCCAACTTCATGAGCTCCTCAGACTGATGGAGGATCATGTCTTGAAGCAGAGCAAGGGAATTTTGTAAAGGAGGGTAACAAGATTTCGCTATAGAGAGATTCACTTAAGGTAGAAGGTAGATTTAATGGCAGGATTGTCTACACTTTAAAAGGCTTTTCTGGTGTGCTTATACTTGAATATATTGGCAGCTTTTCTCTGTGGAAATGCAGTGTTCCTTTGCCAGTATAGTTTAAATGATTTTCTCAAATGGAATAACCTGTATTGGCCGCAAGAGTGTAACTGTTTCAGCTCCAGGGAGCTGCTGGCTAACTGTGATTTCACAAAACACAGCTACCTTGGCAAAACACTGATGTAGACCAAGTAGACAAGTTTTGACTTTCAATTTATGTTTGAAAACTGATTGCAAACCAGGTGTAGTTTGTGTAAAATATGTTCATTTTAATAGTAAATACTATTTTCTCTGTAAAAGTCTAGTTTTCTAAATGTATCCCACAGGTTAAAAGTAAGCTCCTCTTCCCTTAGACAAAATTAGTAGATGACACAATCCAAATTAGATCTCAAAAGAGGGCAATCTCATTTTCTCTAGATTATACTTCTGTAAAATTCTCAACTACCTTACCTGCAGTAGGGCTATGCAAATGTAGTTATGGAAAACCCGTATGTCTGCCCAATCCTGGAAAGACTCAACAGTTCACTCTAAACATTCAAGTGAGTGAGCAATGTCATTAAAACTAAACAGATTGCACACATACTTGAAGTTTAAACTGCTTAATTTTTTTCAAAAGTACTTTAGTAAAAGCTTAGTGCCTTGCTAGGGAGGTGAGACTCACTCACCCTCCTGCAGCGGTGTGCTAGAACCATGCAACTGTTTAATTTGAAATTAGCAGTTATTATATTCCATTAGCTGGAATAGATTAATAAAATACCTTAATCACAACTAAAGTAGAATTACACATACTGCCACAAAATGCCAGAAAGTTCAAGTTCATAAATCAGCTTCTCATGTCTTTGTGACTAACCCAAATGCATGAACAATTACTTGCAGTCCTCAGCCATCACACCACCAGCTCAAACAGAAGTCTTAATCCTATTTTATGTTAGAATTTGGTGGGGGGAGTGTGGGTCTCTTTTTTTTTTTTCCCCGCCCCAGTGGATGCAACCAATGTATTTCTCAATTCAAGGTATTTTAATAGAAAAGCTGTCATGTTTGTATAACTTCCAGTACAGCTGAGCAGGAAGCAAAAAGAAACCTTTATTTTTATGGTGGGTTAATTCTACAGATTGTCCCATCACTGCCAAGTAAGTGAAACTCAAGCTGAACATCTAATATCACTCAGACATTCTGAAAATGCATGTTTCCTTCCTTGCATGAACATTAATATTGTCTTTTAAATTGTTTAAAGTGAATGTTTTGATTTTTGGAAATGCCAAAGTAGACATGCGTGAAAAAGAACACTTTGATAGAAGTTTCTCTGACAAAGGGATGTGACAAAGGAATAATCCATTTGAAACTCTCAAGAGAATTAGCTAGAGAGAATTAAAATGGGCTGGGATTGAATGCACATTTTCAATCTACAACCAGAAAGCTTCAATACAGCAAAAATTGTTGCTATAAAGCTATTTGTTAATTTCATTATAGTGTTAGTATAGAAAAACACCTTTTTTTTTCTTCTTTCAAAATAAAATATCATATCTTAAATATTAGCTTATATATATTAATGAGATTCTGAGTAAGTAGAATAGAAATATAATTCTGAACTGAACAATTCCCTCTTGGACAATGAAAATCTAAACTAGTAAATGGAAGCTGCCTTAGTTGCAAAACCATTTTTTCTAGTTTAAAAAAAAAAAGTGCGATAAATAGCTTCATAAAAGCTTTTTTGAATATATAGCTTTCATAATTAATAATGCAGACTGTTGTCTACTTATTTCAGTGAATAATTTGAATGCAGCTGACCTTTCTGTTTTCCCTGCTGCATTATTAATGATGTCGAGGAGATCACTAGGTTATTGTTCTACCAATATATAACTCGCTTAGTTGAGGTTTTGGCTTGCAACTAATGCTGTTTGAAATCTGGCACCTGAGCAGATTATGTAGCAGCTGAGATGGAAACAAAAACTGGAAATCTTTCTGACTTACAAATCCAGAATGTCAATGCATTTCTGCCATTCAATTCCACCTTTAGGCATTTGGAGTATGATGTATCATCTACTGCCCGCCCTTGATTACCCCATCTAAATACCTCATGATGGCAAACTTCACTTTCTGGCAGAACAGCAGCAGAAGGTGGACAGAGCACCTGAATTTGTCTTGAATCAGAACTATATCTATGTATACTGATTAATCCAGATCCCAAAGGGTCCATCTCTCTCCCTGTTTGTGGTAGCCTGTCCTGAAAAGCACTGGTCACCAGCTATCCCCAAAGAAGTCAGACAGAAGCTCTTAAAACCCTAACCTTCTCCTTTCAGCAGCTCATATTGATTTCTGGTTGGATAGAGGGAGAGGTCATTTTCTTTACCTTTTTTTCGCTGTTTTTTTTTGGTTGGGTGTGTCGTCCCCCCCTTCCCCAAAGTTCATCGTATTTTCTAAGAGTTCACTGAAACATCTGGGATTTTTGAGTGCACTGATCTCTTTATTGTATTCTTCATAAAGAGATGTAGTTGAATTTCCTTGGCTCTCAGTTTGCATAATTCTAAAGTCTTGTTAAGCCTTTGAATTAGGCCAAAAGAGACTAGGTATTTCAAGATGTCTGAGCGGGTCTAGTCTGAGATGCCTGCTTGTATAAATAATAAAAATGTACCTTATCTCCAGTCAAGCCTGATTCTTCAGTACTTACTACATATTGGAAAGTGTTCTTTTTTTCTCTGCAGATTTCAGAATAATTAAAATTTTACAAATTTTGGTAACCAAAGATACTGTACCACTGTCATACAGACTGCTTCTTAAGAGTGAGAAAGTTTGCTCCATGGTTTCATAGCATATGCTGACAGTAGAGTTTACACATGCAAAACTAGATAGATGTTTTAAGACTAAAGTATCATCTGCATACTCAGATGATATTTCAGCTGAATATATGAGATCCCAAATCCACATCAATACTCATTGGAGTATATTTCTTTTCCAAACACTATTGAAGAGGTTTTGCTTCGCCATTGATTGGCACTCAGCAAAATTTATGTATGCAGGAAGTTTCTATGATGTCATTTGAAATGCTTGATTGGAATGGAATGTAATTTAAAGGATTTGCCAAGACAGCAAAAGCAAAACTTCAGCTATGTGTTTCATGACTTTAAATAAAACTGTGACAGATTGGTATGGTACATTTCATAAGCTTTAAAAGCTTGAAATTATATGGACAGCTTCCAGGTACAGTTGCATTATTTACATGAAATTGAGACAGCACTCTCAGTGATTCAAAGCTTAAGCATAGTTTTGTTTTGGTTGGTAGAATAGTGAATTTACTTCAAATATAGAATTCAGAGAGTCTAGAGCTGTTAGTAGCAAAAAGTCTTCTTGTATGCAAGCCAAAAAGGGATAAATATTCAACATCAGGGTATTGATGACAGCCACATTCAGGCATTTATGTCATGGAAAGCTGGAAAACAATAATGCCATCTAGGCAGTGCAGCTATTATAATACATAGAGATAACCATACTTTCTAATGAAGTAGCTTACTAAATTCTTACATGGTCATTGTCCTATTTTGCTGTCTCAGTAGAAAACGGGCTGGTAGTGGAATAGTTTTATAAACAATTTTAATAGTGTGTAATAAATTTAGTTGAAATTTAATTTTGTAACTGGTTTTCACAAAATTTATCTTTTTTTGTTTTTTAACAGCTCTGAAGTTGAGTTAAGATTGAAGGGAATTAATTTCAGCATGAGAATAATGGGTGGTCCTCCTCAGGATAATGTGTATAGAAATAGGTCAATCAGATTGTCTGTAATATTCTTGTTTCATAGAATGGTTAGAGTTGGAAGGGACCTTAAAGATCATTTAGTTCCAACTGCCCTGCCATGGGCAGGGATACCATGGCAGGAATTTGTGTAATAATGTTTTCTGATCAATTTTGGGGCAGGGTTTTTTTGGGTTTTTTTGCTAGATCTTCAAAATTTGACTTCCATTAAATTTTTCTTAATCTTCCACAGCACAATGTTTTTCTTAGATATCCATGTATAAAAGAATCCTTATGCAGATTTATTTTAAAATGAATATGCTTTGAAATAACCATTTGGCTAAAAATCCACAGAAGCCAATATATAAACCTGCCATTCATCATTCATTCCTTTCATAAGGTAGGGAGATAAATCTTTTCAATGTTTTGCATTATAATTTTTTCAACCCATTATATAATTTTAATATAGATAATCTGATAGAACTTTATAAGATCAGTGGATAACTTTAAATTTAGCAGTACTGCTGGTCATTTAAGTTCTTCAGTTGAATAACCATTTTCTGATTTATCTTTTCTTCTTATTGTATTAAAGTAACATCAAATATCTGTTACAGCAAAGCTTGAAAAAGACAATGGCATGACCTGAAGAAGAGTACCCAGGTGTCTTGTACTCTGGGAAACAGTGTCTAGGTTTCTTTTGAGTCATAAAAGTAAAAGACACACAGAGTCAAGCATAGCATGACATACGCTTCATCTTTGACAGTGCATTTAATGAGAGACTAGGTGAACAGCATGCATTACTATACTTTCTTGAGGCAATGTAGTCACTGAGGGTGAAATTAGGTTTTAAGTAAGATTTAAGTGGTATTGCGTAGGTTTCGCACTGGTTCTCCTCACCTCAGTGATTTTCACCCTCAGAGCATAACTTGCAGTATCCAGAGACGTGATCCCTTCTGCTGCAGCAGATGACACTTCTTTATCCTGACTTGATACAAGAAAGATCTTTTAAGTAATGCATTCTCTGCATTGTTAGGTGTTCCCTAAAATTATCCTTGAACAGCAGCTACTGATGCGCCATAGCAGTGATACCTTGCTGCATAAATGAATAAACCAGAATTGCTTGTTTTTTGTAGCCAGTATTAAAGCTATATTCCCTTATACTGTGTAAGTTCCTGGTCCTAAAGGGAAAGGGATTTTGCCATTGCTACTTCATTGCAGAGTTGCATTAACTTAAAAAATAAAATAAATAGCTTCCACAGCTATGTAAAATGAGTTTTGCCCCCAGTGAATTAGAATTAGTGTTACACTGGGCAAGAAAAGTAGCATTTTAATGAAGTGTCCACCCTCAAGCAACTCTTCCAGAGAAGACACTTGTGAATCTTTGCCAAATACTTATGTAGTTCAGCTGGATTTATGAACTACTTAGCTGCTATATGCTATCTTTGGCAATTGAAACCTTTGTAGAAACCTGTTTTATAGCTGCCCACAAGAACACTGGCTCAGTTTTCACTATGTTTTCAGTTTGGAGACAGTCTCATCTAAAATGATTTTATTCTTAAATCAGTGGGGAAAAGTTATTCTGCCGACAAAGCTACAACAGCAATTATCTTTTTTACCCACAAATTACCTTAAAATGAGTCAGAGTATCTCTCATAACTGTATGGTATCTTTTCAGTTAAATATCTCATGAATTCAGTTTTAATTTTAATTGTCTTTGCTGGTGGCAGAATTTATTTCAGTTAATTTAGTTTGATTATTGCTATTTCAGACATTAATCAGCATCCTATTAAACCATCTCACAGATATTAATTATGCCCGAAAATAGCCCTGTGATGTACAGTCAGGGAAGAATTAATCCTCAATGGACAGGAATTCCAGAATTTCCTTTGATATGGAATACGGTCACTTTGGGTTTAGATTTCCAGAAATATTTAACTTTTTATCAGCTTGTTCAAAGCAAGTCCAGTAAGGTGACTGAAATGCCAGGCACTGAAATCAGAGTCCAGCTACAAAATGTTTGTGCAAGTATTTTCCCACACTGGCACTTCTCATCTCAACAGGTATTTTATAGTACTTTACTACCTATATGGCATTAGAAAGAAAAAAGAATGAATTTTGACACTGGCTGGGAACCACTGGTATCAAACTATCTTGAAAGGCAGCTAGGATCTAATTCAAACGTTAAACCAGGAGAACAGAAACTATCCCAAGAAGCCAGGTATTCCCATACCCATATCTATCTTCCACAGAGCCCTGATCAGATCTCGCTTTATTGTTTTCCTCATTACTTCAGACATACTACTTTATTTTTGAAAAGCCGGGACTGACTGTATGTGGACTGTGTTGGGATTCATTCACTTGGGTGAAATAACAAATGACACCTGCCATATATACTTGCAGTGTAAGGTGGGGAGGATTCTACTTGGTTATTCATTTTTTAATGACCATGGGCACAATTATGATCTAAGATTTGTAATTATCCATTGCTTAAAATAACCTGATAATCTGTACAGTGTGCTCTTCCTATTTAGCACCCCTGTCCTGCAATGGAAGTTTCAATTCTGGAATCAGAGCCGTCTATGATTCCAAAAGCTACAACCTTTGGGAAGTTTAGTATGTCTTTCTGTGATAAATGGTATAGATAAGCCTTCCGACTATCTATTTGATGAACTACAAAATGGTATCTCGCCTCTGGCATCCTCATCAATCTTAAGTTTTTGTCATGTTAAAGGTGGAAGTATAAAGATCATGCACCTAGAGAGCAAGTGGAGCTGGTGGTAGAGTTTTGCGTATTTGAGTGCCCCTAGTTTATTCTGGCTGAACATTCCCTCTTCCACTCTCCCTCTGCTGACAAAGTAATCATTGCACGGTGTGAGTTAGTCTTGCAAACAATTACTTTTTGCATTCTGCTGTCTCTGCTTTCTCTGTGTCAGTGTTTTTGGATTGTTAACTTTGGTTGAGCTGCTTTTGCAGTTCAGTGAGCGTTTATTTTCTTGCTACCTACTCTGTATGTATGTGAACCACAATTGCATTGACACTTGAATCTAAATGTTGTTTTGAAAATGTGGAACTGACTTGAATATTAAGGAAAACTGCTGAGCTAAAGCTGACAGTGATTTGAGGAACAGCTTAAGTGTGGTGTACAGGGTTTAGCAGATCATTTATGATAGCAATGGACAGGTATAGCATATATATTATGCTGCTGTTAATACCCTTTACAGTATTGATCAGAATATGTAATTGAGAGTTTCTGAGGAAATAACTTCAAATAAATATTACAGCATTTTATTGTAATTTGGAAGACCCTTTCTGTCACAAACAAGACAATTTTCTAACTTTTTTTTAGCTATTACCCAGTTCTTGTTGCAAATGAAATGAGAATGTTGCAAACACTATAATTTCTTCCGTTCAACAAAATCCTTCAGCATGAAATCACTGTTGCAGAAACCCTTGCATAGATACGGTTCTGTTCATTTCCTTGGAAAGCGCTTTATTCTTTCCTGTCAGTGTACTAATTACATACCCAGCAAAGGTCGATGTCCTTTTGAGTCAATAAAGCCACTTAGCCTAGGTCCAGATTTCAGACCTGAAAAAAGGTCAGAAGAAAGTATGCTGAAATAATTAATTTCTGATTAAATTCTGAATTCAGTAAATTCACTCAGGCAAAATATTCTGAGAATTTTACTTATTGGTCTAATTTGCATTTTTATTTTATTAAACTGCTATATTATACCTGAATAGGGAAGATTATGGAACAAGGTTTTGAAAATCTGTAGTATTACAGCCAAGAATTATTCTTGGCTGAATGAAATCTGTGACTCTTTTGCAGTCAATGGAATTGTTCTCCTCTGGCTGTTAAACAGTCCTGGATTTTACCTTCTATGCGATAGTTGTAGCACTGTCACACATCAGTACTTCCAGCTTAAAGATTTTTTTTCTCTTTATAATGGGGTTTATACAAGAAAAGGGTGTAGTTCGTCATACTTTGAGTGACAGTACCTCAGAATTATTTTAATATCTGGCTGTAAGAAATTGTCCATCTCTTGTTCAAGGTCTCAGCAAAGACTGCTTAATAAGCAAATCCATAAGCATGCAGACTACGTAGGATTTGGAATAAAAATTTCTGTTCCTATTCTGAGAAGGTACATGCTGGTGGGAGACAGGTAGTAGAGGTACCTTAATCGGGACAGTGGTTGTTAGAGACAGAATTACCATGCCACTTCTATTTGGTTAAACTCAACTGATGTCAAATAGTAGTTCTACGTTGCCAGTCCAGTAGGAATTAAATGAGACCTAGCTTAGAAGATACCTCCCTAGGGTAAAAATATGGCATCAATATCAGAATAGTCAGAAGAAAATCTTTGAACTATGTCTGCCTGTGTGTGCATGTTTGATTATAGCTGTAATTATGTGTTTGACTATGCATGCACACTGAAGCTACTAGAGTTTTCCCTCAAGAACATGCATTTTCTGGTAATTATAAATTATTTGTTTGCTGTGTCTAAAAGGAGTGATTCTGCTACTTATCCAAGTTTTTTCTTGGCTGCTTAAACAAAAGTTCATTGTGCTACATCACAATTTGTCCATTCCTTCAGCTATGTGTAATCTTCTGCAACATTTAATCCTTTTTCTATTGCCACACAATCATCACTTCAGCAATTGCATTTGGTCTTTCTAGATGTTTACGCATATTGCTCATCTATATTCAAGGAAATATTCAAATGGACTCATATTTTCAAATCACTTGGGCATGTCTGTCTAGAAGCTGTCTTCCCTGCATTTCCCAAAAGAAGACTGCAGAGAAGATGACACTTAATTTAACATGTAATGAATTCCCATATTTCTTTCCACAAATAAAGGACTTGTCATTTTTTTATATTGTCTTCAGCTTTTTAGCTAGTATCCAGCTTGCTATACAAATGAATTTCAGCTGTATTGCTTTTAATCTGAGCTCTTTGTAAGGAAGGGAGAGTTATATGCTCTGATATTTTGTGCACACTCTCCACATGCTATCTAAGGCCTGCTCCTTGTAGTTCTGGTCTGAGATTACTTTTATTGATTTTCCTAGCTTTCTGTATCAAAATGCAGCTATGCAATAAAATGATCAGGAAAGTGAGAGTTTAAAAATCTTACTAGTTTTATGGTGAATATTATTTGCATAGCAATTGATGGTGGCCTGATTTTTTTCACTATTTTTCCTGATAGCAATCGTTCTCGGGAAGCTATTTCACAGATATGTGTTTTTTTCTTATTCAATGTGAAGGCTGCAAATTATATGAGTAAAACATCCATTAACATTTTTAAAAACCATTTCAATCTGCCAAATCTGAATATTAATATTATCATAAATCTACTCTTTTAGTAAAAACAATCCAGTTTCATCAAACTAACTCAGCCAATATCCAATGTTTAAGAGTTCATATGCCTTCCTCCACAATCAATATTTTCCCAAAATTTTAACAGGAATAAAAGGTTCGGTCAAATAGAAAGAAGCCTGAAATATCTGTACCAAACCTGTTTCTGTTCTCCATTGTTTGTTCCCACTTCATTATCTTATATTTTGTGGCAGTCAAATGAGCATATGATTTGAAGAGTTATTATATAATTAATTATATGCAATGAATTTGCTTCATTCCGGGAACCCCACATAAATTTATGCTTCTTTATTATTTAATATAGTTGATCAGACGTTGGAAACAAGCACCTGTTAGTTGTTAGTCTTCCAAGTTCTTAAATATATATGCTTGACTTCAAGCAAGTGATTTATGCCTCTGATATCAGTGGCAAAGTTCTCATGTAAAGTTCAGTATATGTGTGTAAACACTGAAGAATTTAGCACATGTGCGACCTTATTTAACACTTATAATGCTATCATTATGCCATCGAGAATTTTGTCTGAATAAGGAATAGATGGGATTTGCTTAAGAAATGAAGACTTGGCTATGCTGTGACTGTTACAAAATGAAAAAAAAACCAAAACCAAATTATTTGGAAATTTTCCATCTGTTTTTTGAGAAACAGAAATACAAGTTGGCCAGCTTGTCACCAGTCCAGGCTCTGTGAGTGCAGAGCCAGCGGGCCGCAGTCATCTCTGATGATCTTTCTGAGCAGCTGTTGAAAACCTTTTTCTTCTTCTGAATATTAAGTGCCTTCATCCCCAAAAAGAGTGTTGAAGTGCCCTTCGTAAGATGATTTTGAGAGTCTGTTGAATTACAGAAGATGGCAGCTGTGAAGAAGGAGTATTTTAGACTGCTCTGGAAAGCCTGATACTAAATTGGATTCCTGGTCCAAAATTTCTAGCCAACAGAGCAAAGTTCACTTTGCATTTCTAATCAGAAGTCAGGCAAATCATTTGTTATTTAGCCAACAAGGACAGATCTAAGGTAAATTGTTCAACCTGAGAACTGTTTTCACACAGAAGTGAAGTCAGAGTTTTGCTTGAGAAGGATTCGTAAAAGCTGTTATAATCCCCCTTTGAATGAAGTGTGAACCTCTGAAAACACGAAAATGAAGTCTGTAAAGCAGAACATCACAGTGACCCCTTACCAAATAACCTAAATAAGCCAAAGACCAATCTAGTACAGTGTTCGAGGTTTTAAAATCAGAAGTCATTTTTATGATCATCTGGTACTGCAGGTAGGTCATTCAGTTAATCACTTTAACGGTTTGAAGGACTTCACAGAAGACTTTTATCCAAGGAGTTATTCTATTCATTCTGGTTTATTCCACAGCAGGGTAGCAGTTGGATTGTCAAATGAGAGGAAACTTTTACGCCTATCAGTATGATTCTAGGAACTTGAAAACTAACAGGTACATTTTAAAGAGCTGTCAGTGAACAGGAATAAGTGAGGTGCACCCAAGAAGAAAAAAAATCTAATTCAGAGGCTGTAAAATCAAGCTAGGAAAGAATTCCAGGCAAACAAACAAACAAAAAACATAGATCTGTGTATTCCTCCTTATCATTCCCATGGTCTCTGAATGCTAAGCAAAGAGTGAGAATGTCACTGCAGTAGGCCATATAGTATTTTTAAAAATAGATTATCCATACTGGGAAAAAAAAAAAAGGAGGAATCATATTGTAGGACAAAATTATAAAGACCTGAAAGAAAACTGGAGATAGAGGAAGCCAGTGAAGAAAAACTACAGTGCAGCAAGCTTAGCTGGAAAATACAGGGCTGTGTGGAGGTTCTGTGAGTAATGGCAGACTTGGATACATCTCACCATAGCTGAAGAAAGGGGCTGCTCTGGGAGAAGGGCCCTCACAATTGAAGGGAGCTGAAAGAGAAGATGGTGGTGAACAAATCTAGGACTTTGACTACAACATTTCAAAGGAGAAACACCTTTCCTTGGTTAGCAGGCAAAGCCCAGCCTATTTTGGCAACACTGAGCAGTGAGTAATATTTCTATGCGCAACACAATTTCAATAGTAAAGGTAATAATAAATCATTTTTATGACAGACCCTTCCAAAGGTATTGTGCTGTCTGTGATTTTACTTTGATGCTTATATTTCCTGGAAATAGCCTGAGCAGGCGATGCAGTTACTCTTATAAACATAGGCTGTTGATGTTCACTTAGTATTTCATGCACTTCAAGGGCTTGCAAGGTTAAGAAAAGCTCAGGTTTACCTAATGCAAGCATACATGTAGAAATACAGTATCTTCTGTATCCATTTGAACTCTGTATAAACACAAAGCGCTAAATGGTTTTCAGGGTTTTGATATATAACTCATTGCTGCAGAAAAGTGGTTTAAGCTCCTCCATTAGTGAAGTTTTGTGAGCGGTAGAGAAATGTTAGTCCATCTTTCCTCCACTAAAGTCAGTTTACCAGAACTGTCATTGATATGGCTTAGCCACTATATAACATCCTGGGATTTCAAAATACTCCGCACACATACTAATCTAAAATGTCTAATCATGCAGATGTTGCCCTTGTAGAGTAAGACAATATGATCATCCTTTGCCATACATTCATATACTTAAGTTTTAGTCATAATGATAGCAATGTTTAATGGCTTGAAATCTGGATTTTGTATGAAAACAGTAACAGCAGAAAAGAAAATTCCAACAATCTTAAAGATAATTAATTGACTACTAAGAAACACTTACCAGCTTTATACAAGTTTAGTCAGCCAAGAACTGAACACAGTTAATTAACAGTGTTCTGTCTTTTATAGTCTTCAGGCTTGAATAAATTATTAGGACAAAACCTAAGCTGCAATTTCAGTTCTGCAAGGTGCCGGTTTTCTTATAGCTCCAGCTCAACAAGGATTTAGGTTTAGATTTAAAGAAAAGAAAAAGAAGATGTAAGCAGATCCGAATAGTAATTCCGAAAATTGAATCCATGTCCTTTCCTGTTCAAAGCCTCAGAAACCTGAACTCCTCAGTCATGTCCCTGATTGCTCTGCTCCTAGGGGTACCTATGCTTTTGCTTCGTAACAGCCCCAGCATTTCCAGGTATAAGCAAATAATTTCCCACATCCTGCTTATGGCCAGGTGGAATCTAGAAACTAGACAGATTATCACTCTTATTTCGTTGGAGACCTAGAAAATAGACAAGCTCTGAGCAATTTTCATACACATTAGGAGGATGTATATTATTTTTTCTAAAATGTCATTGCAGCTGTTTGGTTTTTTTTTAAATAGTACTCAAATTTTATGTAACAGCCTTGTCATTAGAGTATGTAGGCAGTGGCATGCCAGAATCTAATCCCTACACCTCCCACTATCCATTAGTGTGCTAAAATCACTAGCCTGGGTGGATTTACGCCACCCTGCAGTATAAAATGGGAGACTGTAGAGCCAGGAAGAGAGAGTGTGATATAGCATACTGACTAGGATGCCCATTTAGAGAGGAGAACTCTTAAGACTCTGCTCCCTGCACCAAGCACTGGCTCTGTATTTTGTTTTTAACAGCCAGTGGATGTCAAATAACTTGGCTGTGAAAACATCAGTGTCCTCCTTCCTGGATGAGTGGTTTTAATCCAGTAGCTAATAACAAGTAAGTAAATAACTTGTGGACACTGGCGTGGACCCAAAGGCTATCTCTGAATTCTGGCCCTGGAACTGTACCCCAGTGGAAGGCAGGAGAGCAGACTGAGGAGATGCCTCCTGTGAAGCAGGAACATTGCCAATATTCCTAACTGAGAAAAATAAGGCAATAAAAAGATGAGGAATCACTGCATCAATCACTGGGCTACCAAATGCAAGATGAAACCAGGCACTGGTAGCATCAATTTGATGTTTGTTTTTCAAACAAAGTGTTTGTGTTCATTTTAAGTGAATGATGCTTAGTTAACCCCCTTCAGTCTCTGGATCATGGTGGACCCCAACTGTAACCCTGTGTAAGGAACCTGCTCTCTTGAACGTGACGGGATTTGAAAAAGTCTACAGCCTGCAGCATTCCTCTTGGTGAGCTTCAGGAATGAACAAGAGATTGAGGTTTCATCTCTGAGGCACTTAACCAGGTGATAAATTCTGGGTTTTCATATGCAGTTTGAAGACCAGTAGTGCCCCTCACTACAAGAAAGACATTGAGATTCTGGAGTGTGTCCAGAGAAGGGCAACGAAGCTGGTGAATGGTCTAGAGAACAAGTCATATGAGGAGCGGCTGAGGGAACTGGATTTGTTTAGCCTGGAGAAAAGGAGGCTGAGGGGAGACCTTCTCGCTCCCTACAACTACCTGAGAGGAGGTTGTAGCCAGGCGGGGGTCGATGTCTTCTCCCAAGTAACAAGTGGTAGGACAAGAAGAAATGGCCTCAAGTGGCGCCAGGGGAGGTTTAGCTTGGATATTAGGAAAAATTTCTTCACAGAAATGGTTATCAAACATTGGAACAGGCTGCCCAAGCAAGTGGTGGAATCACAGTCCCTGGAGGTATTTAAAAGATGGGGAGACGTGGTGCTAAGGGACATGGTTTAGTGGTGGTTTTGGCAGTGTTAGGTTGATGGTCGGACTGGATGATCTTAAAAGTTCCTTCCAACCTAGGTGATTCTATGATTCTATGTCTGGCACCATGGTGTTTAAATGGTATATAATCCATTTCTGTGTCACATCTAGTCTTTAGGTATAAAGTTAGCGTCAGCTTCAATGGACTGATGATGTGCATAGTTAATTGTTGACAAACAAATACATATGTTTGTGTACTCCCTGAGCTGGGGACAGAGCACCTTGGCACTACCCCATCCTACGTGCCCTTTATGTCATTTTATGACTAATTATGGTTATATGTTTGTATTTATATACACACATATATAAATACATATAAATATATATATGTGAAAAGCCCTACTCTGCCGAAATCAATGGCCATGTTCCCTTCAGCTTCAACAGAATGATGGTCTGAATCCATGTGCACTTCACTGCCTTTTTTTGCATGATTTACAAAGTGTGAGCAATATATATTATACAGCTTTTTAATTTACTAGATTGTTTTCCTATTTTAAGGAAGGTAATACATTCTTCTAGGATGAAATACATAATTTGGTAAAGAGTACTAGTGGAAATTAGACTAAATGTTCCAGTAACAGCCTGACAAATTCAGTCACAAATTAATCCAATGTGAGTTAGTTCAAAGAGAAGCTGAAATACAACTTTGACAATAACAGTGATTTTATATTGTGTGCTTTGTTTAAGATTTAAACACTCTAACTTCACAAATAAAAAGCATTTCAATAAATGCTCTCCGTCTTGGGAAATAGATGGCCAGTGAAACACCTTGAATTTCTTGGGATTTTATGGCTGGATTGATGCAGGATTTTGTAGATGTTGTTAACCTAAAATATGTATGTGTTGAGTACCAGAGGAAGAATCAGGAATCAGCACCCAAGTCCATTAGCTTCCAACTTCTTCCTTTGGTTTTTATTTTTTATTAGTAATTTTAAGCAAGTTTTCTTATGCCTTTTCTGCATCTCTAAGATAGGAATAGTAAATTCCTTCCCTTTGAAAAAACATTTTGAGACATGTAAGTAAAAAGTGCTATGTAAGAGCTTTGGATTATTATGGTAATTTAAGAGATAATGAATGTCATCCTACAAAATAACTCAGAAAGTGTTACATGGAATACTAAATGTTTTTTAACTTCTTGAGTTCGAATTGCTGTTCAGTTTCTAAGCCTAGCCTGATGCTTTGTTTGAAATTTCTTTTGAAATAATTTCCACCTGTTTAAGCAGTTTTGACTTTGCTGCAGACACGGCACAATAGTTGCATTATAGTGAGTTAGACTGCTTGTCAAATATAAAACCTAGATTTTCATTTCCCTACATCTTGCTGCTAACACTGTTCAACTATCCATCAGTTAGATGATTTCTTGTCACACAAATGGCAGTTGACATGTCTGCAAATCAGTTCTGTTCCTGCAAATTTCCAAGTTTAAGAAATCAGATTCAGTTTTAGGCACTATTTTAAGAAAATGATCTATTTCATTAAATACAAAAAAAGCAAACCTTTTGGTTTTTACAGTTCCAATTTTCACTGCTTGTGTAACAATTCACAAGTTCTCCGAGTGCTGGACACGGTATTGAACTGAAACACACCTGAGCTCTAACACCACGTACCCGTGTGAACATCAGCAAGAGTAGACCTGAACACAGGAAATGAACACAGGAAAAGGATTTGGAGGTGTGCTACACTTATGTGTCACTACTCCAGATTTCAAGTGCTTACTCCAGCTCCTGCATACTGCATCTAGTTGCAGAAATATCTCCTCTGCTCCTTTCTCCTTAGGCTGGCCCGATTACAGCCAATACATAGATGTGTATGCAGTCCCTGTTGCACTACTTAGACCAAAATGAAACCCCTGTATTGGTTCTGTGATCCTCAGATGATTTGTACTCTAAGATAAATTTTCAGATGTTCTCAAACATTTTATAATTCTGCAGGGAAACATGCCAATAGCATGCTTTTGCCTGTTTTCCAATGATAGCTACATCTTAATCTGATTTAGGTTTAACGTATTTGGTAAGTGGATGAAAGGCAAGCTGAATGCTTAGACTTAAATGAAGAAAAACAAGAGGTTATGACGTCATTTTTCATTAAGAACATTTACAATTAAACTTTGTGCATATGGATTTAATTGTGAAATCCTTAGTGGGTGTAATAAACAAGCTTTAGTCACATTAAGGCTGAACCGTTCTTGAAAAAAAATCAAGCTCAATCTCTTTAAAAAGCACTGTTATATTTTAAAAGAGAAGAAATTTAAGATACTCAGAGATTTTATGTCTTCTGTTAAAGGAAACAATAAATTTTTTTATAATCACAGTTTTGCTCATTAAAGTGTCCATCAAAAGCTAAAGAAGAATATTTAAGCCTGCAGTAGTCAGACTGGCAAGTTTATCTGCTGTTACTGCACTGGATTCATAATATGTACTACGGTATTTTGATTATGGCTTTTTATCCAAAGATGACTGAAACCTTCTCTGCTGGGACTTAAGGGGAAGAAAGAGAGAGATTTAACATGACCAAATGGATCTGCAGTATCTAGTTGAACAACAGAGAAAATACATCAAAAAGCTTAAATGATTGCTTAACAAAGAACACGGACAGACCCGATAAAAGAAATAGAAGATTTCATTTTGATTATGTTTCAAGAAACCTTGCTATCACTTTATGCTGCAAGCACTTTTTATAATGCAGCAAAAATATTCTCTTTGCAAGTAGTGTGAAATTCAACAGGAACTTAACTCTTTTAGTCTTCTTGTTATTAATTGTTTCTAGGGGTAAGCAGATTGGACATGATATAGATTTTTTGATCACCAATCCAGGACCAAGAGAAGATGATGAACTTCTGCATAAAGTTGTTGACTTATGGAAAAAACAGGTATGAACTTAATAACATTTGGCCAAAAAAGATGTATTCTAACAGCACTGAATTAAGCCTACATAGCACTTAAAGAATGTTGACTCCTTTTCACAGATGACTGCAATATTTTGAAATTGGATACTGCTGTATTTGGTTATTAGTCACAATGATCTAGGTGCATCCTCCAGCTCTGAATGGTAAAGTTGAAGGTTATATCAGAAGCACTCTACACACTTTCTGTTATATCTTACCCTAAGAATATGCAGCTAGTCAGAGGTAAGAAATCAAGCTAGCTGGAGTTTTGAGTGACACGGCAAAACTGTTCTTATACTTTGAAACAAAACTGTATTTGTTTAATTCCTTCCTTGAGATGGGAGTAAGTTCACCCAAGGGTAACTACTTCAGGGAGCTCCAGCTTTGTGTAGCGGATTTGGGTGACCTCATGGTGTGAGGTGAGCAAGTCTGAAAGCTAAGGTACCAAAGCCCTGGTATTCTGGCTTCCTTTCAGCCCACAGATTAGCATTTTTCCTGGGTTCCATTGGAATATTGTCAAAATTGACATAGTCTTCCATGATGTCTGGGTTTGGAAGGATGCACACATTTCACAGAGGAATTGTTCACCTAAGGGTTTTGGGTTTTTTTTTCTATTCAGCTTTCTTCAGTTTCAAGCAGCTTTAAAATTGGAAGAGTCTGAATTACAACGTGTGCAGGTACCTCAAAATATTCCTGGGTCAGAAATAGAGTATGTTGGAAATAATTAGCTTTTGTTTCTTCTTCTACCTTTCTAGCTAGCTAAGATATTTTTCAAAATTTACTACCAATTTCAACATTACTACATTCGTAGCAATTGAGTACATTTCAACAAGTAATTCACTCTGAGATGAATCACCAAATGCTCCACTGCTAAGTAAAGTCAGCTTTCAATGCAGATAGCCTGGAGAGAATGCTTTTGAATTGATTCTTGAACTATGTACTTTAATTAATGTATAATGGGTTAACACATGAGAGACGTTAAAAACATTCAACCAGATGAAATCTTATCTGACTGTATAAAGTTATCTGTTTCAAGGTGGTCAAAGCCTTTCAACTGGCTCTAATGGAAGGGCTTCAAACTTGTTTTTTCCTGGTAAAATACAACCTTAGCTGAATTCCCCTTCTTTCAGTTGACTTTTGGTCTTTGAAATGTTAACAAATTATTATTAATTTTTTAGATTTCTGTGACTTCCATCCTAATGCTGTATGGAAAGCGTATGCATTGAAGTAGATTGCTAGCAGGTATAATTTATCATACTCCAATGAAAAGCAGTGAAGCTGTGGCACTTAATGAGTGTTGAGGAGCTACGCTATTTTTATCTTTTTATTATTTATGTAAAATTTCTTTCTCAGTTATTCTACTCCCTTTATTCTGAGAAAAGTTGCATTTCTTCTTGGAAGCTGTCCTTTTACCTTCTTAAGTAGACTTGAAGCCATGTGTGGGTCCTCCAAAAATCCTGTTTATTATCACACAGCAGAAAGGAAAAGTGATGACAGGCTGAGGCTAGAGCCTGCCCCAAGTGCGGCCTTTCATTTCTTCTCCCATTCCATCACACTCCACTTACATTAATGAGAGCAATGGCTGTGATCTGAGAAGCCTGGCAACTGCTGAAGCTTTTCAGGTCACTCTGAACTGCTTTCATTAAATGGAATTGAAAGGAAAGAAATAGAAAATAAATTGTTCTTGCTGATTTTTTTTTTAAGGATAAGATTTTGCAGAAGTGAGTGCAGGGAGAGTATGGGAGGTCAAGGGTGGCCAAGGATTTGATGAAAAGATTAGGCTTCCTCTAGGAATCCCAGTATGAAGAAAATGTCCGAAGGGAGAGGCACAATGGCCATAGAAACTAAACCCAAATAAGCTGGGAATTGTTTAAAGCTATGGACCAATGTTTTCGGTGTTCTGTTTGTTCTCCAGAATTTTTGTGGCTTATACTACTAGCTATACTGCCTCTCTGCTGTGGCAGTTGTAATATACAGGCTTTTACTGGCACTACTAAAAAATAAGTTGCCAGCAAAATCAAAATGCAAAAAAGAAAGAGAGGACTTACACTCCTCTTGCCTTTTTATTACCTTTGATTGCTAAGGGGGAGGGGGAAACACAAAAAAACCCCAAACCTAAAGCACTTTTATACTTTCTGACAGTACACCTGTTATCTGTTCCACAGCTTTCCACTTTTGTGCTACTGCTTCAAAGCCCAAATTCATCAAAGAACATCACTGAGGTCACGATGTTGACTTCCTTACGGCAGCTCTTAGCAAAGGATTCTGCAATGTTTAACTTCTAAACTATGTATCTCAGCCTTATTTAAATAGTTTAAAAGGGCCTTTTTCTTAGCCAAAAAGTTTAATGTAACAAGATCCTTCCATTGAAAGCTGGTGAAAACTAAGTGGTTAAATCAACACCATCGTGCTCTTTGATGCAGCATCACCAGGGATAAATGGGCTGAGGAACAGAGAACATAAAGTCTTCATTGAGCTTCAAAGTAGAGTGGCAAAACAGAAAAGCTGCAATGCAGTACACAGGTTATGGTTTTAATGGTTCCCAAAAGCTTCATAAAAAAAGTGAGGAATTACTTCCGTGGGTTAGAGCTGGGAAGTCTGTGGCAAATAGGCTGAGCCATCTGTGTTGATGCAGCTTCATTCACATACTGTGTAAAGACATTTTCATTGCTAAAAACCTATATAGCTATATTTAACACTGTACCTGTTGTTACATAGATACTTTCAACAAAGGAAGAGATACCATTACTACAGGCATTCCTGCACTCTTCATTTTTTCCCTTTGTATTCATGTAAGGATAATGTTGCATTTTTCTTTTGGCTTTTAGGAAAATGAGGAATGTGGATGTGTTTACTTATTTTAGTACATTTGTGGTCTGGTATAGACTCTATTATTCACCCTTGCTGAGGTGAACATGTCAGGGAGGGAAAGGCTTGATGCCCCATTAAGGTGGATAGTGAAAAGCAAGTAACTGGTCTCACTTTTTCACTTTGGGAAACACTTTTTTGTGAACAGGGTTCATAGAACAGCAGCACATTCATTATTGAGTGACAGCTGGATTTCAGCAGCAACAAAACCTGTTTCTAAGACAAGATACAAAAAAGGTTAAGAGAGCAGAACAAAGACCTTATTTTTTTCAGATGAGCACTCTGCCCATAAGGATGCAGAGCTCCCTTGTGAACATATGTTGTCTCACCTGGACGTGAGAGAACTTGGCTTGAATCGCTTTAGGCAGAGGATGGGGCAGCAGTAGCATTTCTTAGGAAATCTGATATTTCTGGTGCATATTGCATATCTGTATGTGGGTAAGTATGTATGTATATGTCTCTATCTATCTATGTACCTACCTATCTATTCATTTATCTTGTTCACCAGTGCAAATGCTCATGGCACGGAGAGAGGCAAACATCTTCATTCGTGGACTCTGGTGCTGGCGTGTCTATTGCTGTCAAATCTAGGCTGTTCAGGACATGCCCAGAATTAGACCATTCTGACGTACAGGGAACTTCAAGATAAAAAAGGGACCAAGGCAGCTGTGTGATTGTGCAGCAGCTGCAAAGTTTTGTACTGCTGATCAAGCCTTTGATGCCATTTGCTAATGATTCCTCACCCTAACAGGCCTGATGGCTCCCAGGCATCAGTTCCTTGAGCTGTTACACTTTATAGAATTCCATCTGTCTCACCTAGGTAGAGATATTCCTGAACTGACATGCCTACATCCTGTTTTGGATTAGCTATAGGTATTTCACTGGAAAAAAAATAATCCAGTTTCACTTTATTAAACCATCTTAGAAGGAAATTAAGAGCAACAACATATATAAATTTCAGACAAACATACTAGATTACATTTTCAGGTGGTGTAAAATGGTCCTACTTAGGTTTAACAGAATTAATCCAGCTACCAACAATTATGAATAATGACAGCTTCTAACATTGAAAATAGGATAGGATTTCACGTAATTAAAAATGACAGAGAATGCTAATGACCATATTTGGATTGATTTTTCAGCTATTGATCACATATTTTTCTAAAAATTCACACTTCTCCTCAGTTTGATCATGGATTTACTCCAATATCAATGCTATTGATGCACCAGCACTCAATCTATTTAAGTAAAAGTGCATAATCATTCTAAAAAGGGAAAACTGTTGTGGTTATTAACATAACTGCCCTAAAAAAATACATTTGGTTTTGATGGTGTTGTAAATTTGAGAAATGAAAATGCCCACATTTTAAAACTTGATCGTGTAAACAAGGTCTACAGCACTTTATTGTATATAGATTAAGCTGAAATTTGCAAAGAACTGCAGATTCCCTGACATAAAGTAATGAGAAGACTGCTGTTCTACAGCTAGCAGTAGCCAAAACTTCACACAGTCTTCAGATCTGACTGCCCCTTCAGGTAGTACTTTTTGAAAATGTACAGAAGTGCCATTTCAGCTGTACTTTATGGGGTGATGGTGATGTCCAGGGCCTAATCAAATTAGGTTAATTGGAAACATTATCCCAATGGATATGACCTAGGCTTTGGCTCCCTTTTAAAGGTGATATCCTGGCTTTGAATCAGGTTTTAACTGCTTGTTGATCTCAGCACTTGTGTAATTGTTGCCTAATTGCATTCTTTTTAAGTTGAAGTAGATATTTACAGTGGTCTACATCCTCTCATGCTCTTCCTAGTAGCTTTAGAAATTGCCCAGCCGACAAACTATTAAAAAAACCTACAAAATAACCCAGAGAGAGGTAGTCCTAAAATATCTTTCTAGTCACACTTGCTAACTGTGGCCATCTGCAAATACTTAACATGTATTCAAGTAGAAGACACGGCCTAGTCAGCAAGGGAAAACAGCAGTAGGAAGGCTCCAATAATGATTTGTTGTACCGTCTTCATGATTGCTTGGTGTTACATCTCAGGGACCCCAGGGAATGTTCCCTTGAAGTTCCTAAATATGAAAATAGGATGAGACAGAAAAGAGAGAAGGGGCCCATCTTTAAATACGAGGCAGAATTTGTACTCTTCAAGGAGCTGAGAGATCTCAAAGGGAGGACCTTGAGTAAGTGTGGTATCCAGGATGACTTTAGGTGAAAGGAACTTCTTCATTTTTAATGTGGGTAATACAGCAAAGACTGACATGTCCAATTTACCTTGTTTTCATTTACAACTACATATTCCTGTAATGAGTAGCAAGCTGGAAAAAATTGCTCCAAAAACTAAGTAAAGCTGATGCAGAAGAGATCATCTGTAACAAGATAACACAGCTAAGGGTTAGATTGAAAATATTGATGAAGCCGAAGATACAATGTATGACTAAAAGTTGAAAATGAACATCTTGAAAGGCCTGAGCATTTTATGTCAAGGCCATTTATCTATTACAGACGCACAGGTAATACATAATCATATCTCCTCAAAAGCTTACAGGCTAAAAATCCAAGCATGGAGTACTGGTGGCCATGTGTGACTGTCCCCAGATCTCACTGAGACAAAACACTCCCTAGGTGCTCATCTGCTTGCCTGTGAAGAGAAAAACTACTGCAGGCTGTGATGTCTTGCTGGATTTCTCAAGTGGTCAGAAACAAAAATCCCACTAAGACTTCCCACCTACAGTAGGAATTCCATTCCTTTTGTAGTCCATCTAAAGATGGGATTTAATTCCTAATTTCTTGCACCAGAACTGAGATTTGAACTTCATTTGAACAAAGAGGACACAAACACTGATATAGGCTGTGGCAAACATGCAAAACTGGTAATCTGAGCACACTGTCTACAAACAGCATACAGGTACTGGAAATGTAGGTACTTGGAACTATAAAATAAGACTTTACCAAAACTTAATCTGGTTAGGATTCTGCCTGGGATATGCTATGTAATGTCCCAAATCTCAAAGAGCAAAAAGGAAAATGAAGCAAAAGATGAGAAAGCACTGGTGAAGTAGCTAGAAGATTTTTATAGAGAATGGGAAGAATGTCAGTGCTTAATAAAAGCTTGAAGTCGTCAATTAATGGTCAATGATCAATGAGATTAAAAGCATTTTTTAGCATTAAAAGCAACAAAATTAACCTGAAGGCAGGCATAGTTCCATCAAAAAGTGTGAGATAATAAGCAGTTATGCATTAACATCCAACATCTGTTTTGAGTCTATATTTGGAAATAGCAAGCATCAGTGCCTTGTGACGTTGGGGTAAAATTAAGAAAAAATTACTATCTGTTTTAAAGATGGATGTGAGAGAGCACCTGCTAAAATTAAGCATTTTCAGATCAGCAGACTTGGAAACTAGTAATCCAAGAGAATGAGCTACATATGGAGTTTTCTCATATTAGTTTATAATAAATCTTCAAGATCAGGAAAAAATCCAAAGAAGTGAAAGAATGTCAATGCAAGTCAAATAGTTATCATTAAAAAGGTTGGCCCCATGACCCACAAAATAGCCTGTGACTGATTCCCAGTAAAATAATGGGATCATTAGTTTGGAATTATCATCAACAAAAACCTGGAGCCTGAAAATATAACAATAACTATCAGGGTCTCTTCATGGAAATCATATCTTGTTACGTGTTTTTGTTATGCTTTTTTTTCTTGGATAGAATTATAGCTCTGAGTGATAAAAGTAATTTTATTGCTGTAAAGTATTCTTTAAGGTATTTAACATATTGACCTGTAAAGTTACCACACTTGTGCTATATAAAAGAAATAATGAAAACCTGGTGTTTAATATGGAGATATTCTTCCATAAAGCATTGTCACCTGTGTTCATAAGAGGTCTGACCTGGAGACCATTGTAGTTAAACATCGACAGACATCATAAAATCACTTCTATATACTCTCAGTTCAATATTGCAATTTGAAAACAAAACCCACAAAACTAGTATGATTCTTTACCATATATTAAGGGATATGTTAAATAAAAGTGAGGAGGCATTCTTGACCATGCTTTTTCATGGAGAGACTAGTATAAGAATTCCTAGGCCAAAGGAAGGAGAATGTGTAAACATTTGAGGGACTTTAAGAGAGAGACATAAAATTGCTCCAAGGACCTAAAGAAATCCTGATGATGGAAATTTTAAGAAACTGAGTCTATTCATCTCATCAGTGAGAAATCTGAGAAGTGGGTTTGATCAATGGATAGGTTTAAAGAAATGTAAAAGGAGATATGAAGAGACGTGACAGTTGTAGTCTTGTTGATCTTGAAAATGAAAACTAAGGAGCTTATGTAGTCAGAACATTAAATTAGGGAGTTCAGCTTAGTAGTTTTCCTTCTAGTAATAACAATTAAACACCTGATAGACTATGAAGAAAATGGTTTATACACTGTTACAAACCTTTACAACAAAGTTAAATTTATTTTGCAAAGGCAAATCTCAGAAGACTCTACTTTCTGTGAAATCAGGAGCTCAGAGGAGGCAGTCACAGTGGTCTCCTGTATTTTATGAATCTAGAAAAGCTAAATTAAGGCTGAGTGTACCAGGACTTAGGCACACATCTAAGTGTTTTCATCATTTGGAACCACTCTCAGAAAGCAGAATCTTTTTGCGAGCTGAGCCCTCCTGCTAGAGATGGCTTCAGTGACACTGAGCATTGTTATATTATTATGTATCAAACTCCATTTCTATTCTGAAGGCTCAAGGATGACTGAAGGAAGTCGTGTGATGGACAGTGTCTGCTTTATTTCTTTGTTACTGTGTATTTGATGTTTTGCATTCTTTAAAAAGGTTGTGCTGGGCAGCAGAGAGAGGGGTGGTGCACCTTGTTTGTCCCAGGTGTTGTGCTTTGGGTGATGAGAGGTTTTCTGGCTGGTGAGGGGAGATTGCACTTTACCTGAGGGCAGCTGAACATGCAGAGCTCTAAGAAGCTTTGAGAGTGCAGGGTAAGTCTGAGATGTCCAGGAAATCAGTAGCCATGGAAGCTGCCTAGAAATGCAAAGAACAGGCATAAAGACAGGCCTGAGGAATGACAGAAAGATGCCTTTTCTAAGAACCTAGAAGAGATAGTGCAGAGTTTACTGCAACCCCGGGAGCCATTGAAAGAAAGGTTGCTGGCTACAGAGCGAGGCTGAAAGAAAGCACTACCGCTTTCCACTGAGCCCTTCCTACTGTGCTGGATTAGAAGGAATTAATTTACAACGCTCTACTACTTCCATTTTTCTCACTCTGAATGTTCTTTATTATAAAAAGAAAATCTTGTTTATGCTTTAATAAAATAGATTTTTGGTGCACCCCCTTCAAACAAAAGTCATGGGCAGGGCTATTCCATGTCTCTGGAGACTCCAGACCTTGTCGCAAGAAAATCTCATGCAACAGACACAGTCCAAATGCTGTGTTTGGCATCTGTCAGCAAGACTGTGCTCTGGACTAATCTGTTTTTCTAGATGTCTGCCACATGGGAAAGCATCAATCCCTACTCAGAAATTTCTGTTGACATCAACTACAAAAGGCTTAGGAGGAAAGGATGGAGGGGAAGAATTGCAAATATTGTCTCCTTAGTACAGGGCAGTACATCGCCACTGTCAGATGACTACCACTGCAGATCTCCCTCAAAGGATCTGGTAATATTTTTCAAATGTTGCAGCTGTTTCTTTTCTCTGCTTAGTCCAGATTTGGCCCTGCACAGTTCCATGTTTACTGAAACTGCATTTTACATGAATTTTTTAAAACAACTGTCTAGAAACTCTGGAATTACAGAAAACCAGTCCAGCAATTCAATGTGACCAATGTCTTCTCTTTAGGGCTTACTCCTGTATTGTGATATCATTGAATCAACATTTGTAAAAGAACAGCTACCAAGCAGAAAAGTTGATGCCATGGATAATTTTCAGAAGTGTTTTGCAATTTTAAAATTATATCAGCCAAGAGTAGACAACACCAGTTACAACACGTCAAAAAACTTTGATATGGCACAAGTCAAAGACTGGAAGGCAATCCGTGTTGATCTGGTCATAACCCCCTTTGAGCAATATGCATATGCTCTGTTGGGCTGGACAGGCTCCAGGGTAAGTAACCACAGCAGTCTATGTTTCCTTCGCATTGCTGACCTATTTTTGCTGTTGCAGGTCCATTCAGAGTTCATAGATTTTCAAAAAATGTTCCTTCTCTCCACACATCACATTTCATGCTGTTATCAACCCATTGGAGCTGATGAACTCATCACTGACATTTATGGATGTCTTTCTAGAGGAGTTAACATCTGTTTTCCTCGAAGCTTAGTGTTTAGGTTCATGGACTGAAGAGCTCGATTTTCAGTCAGTTGCCTTGTTTTTTACACCATACTACTGTTAACAAGCAATTTAAATGGTAACTGAGTGAAGAGGTGATTTGGAAAGTGTCACAGAATTTTCCAGGGAATTAAACATTTGAGGGAGAGATGTTCTCAATTGGAACTTAATTTGTTTTGTAGGAAATTGAAAACAATTTGACCTCTTTTTGGATTAGATAAAATATTTTCTTTTGGTTGTATTTTAATTGAGTGTTTTAAATGGGGGTTGGACTCGATGATCTCCAGAGGTCCCTTCCAACCCTGGTGATTTTGTGAAATTGTGAAAAATTGGAAAATTTTAAAATTTACACATTGAACTAGACTAAAATATGTTTTGATTGATATTTTAATAAGTTAAGAAAACTTGAAATTATAGCTACTTTCACAATAGACACTGTAGTCAGCAGGTATAGCATAAAACAGTACAATATTTTCCAAATAAAAAATTCTATCTAAATGCAAACTCAAAACTCAAATGATTAATCTCTTTCTAGACAGAATTATTTTATAATCTGTTCTACATGCTTGCCTTCTGATGTTCATTTTCTTAGGGAGTGATTACATGGTATAATGGAGAGCTCCTGGGCCTGTTCTGAATGATCTTTTTGATGTGTTAGAAGAAGTACAGGTGCATTGCCACTCTTCTACTCAGGTTAATTGGAAGCAGGATGTTTTAGACCAGGCAAAATGCTGCAATTGATGTATTCTCCTGCTGAGCTGATGAGTTACTTCAGTCACTTTTCTGTTTTGAGATAACAAAATGTATTTATTTGGACCTTGGATTAAGTCCTGCAGACTTTGGTGTCCTTATCCTGGAAGTGTTTGGCTACTTAAAAGCCCATCTCTCAACTCTGTAGGTGGGTGTCTACACTAAAAATGCACTATGTGGGGCCCTTTGGTTGAGTAGGCAATGAGTCCATCTTTCTCTGCCTCACTCAGCTCCTACTCCCTGTTGAGACAATTCACCTACAGACTGTGGGAGCCCGTCACCATCATAGGCTGTATATACGCTTACTTTCCCGTACAGTACTCTGCAATTCTCAGACTAACCAGCTGAAATGAGGGACCATTGCCTATCAAAACACTGTCCTTTCAGATGATCTATTTTTTCAGACTATTGTCTTTTAATAGAGGTAATTTTTACATGTTTGTTTATTATTTGGTTTGGTGTTGGAGCTGTCATACAAAGGATAACAATTTTGATTTGTCAGAATTACTCATATTTGCTATATCTTTTACAGCAATTTGGACGTGATTTGAGGAGATATGCTACTCATGAAAGGAAGATGATATTGGATAACCATGCCTTATATGACAGGAGAAAGGTATTGTTTATTCTCAGAAATAAAGCTATCATGTTTTTATTTCTGAGTATGCCTTTTCAGTTTATTTTTGATATGCCAGTATATAAAGTATTTTAGCTTGATTCTGTATCTATTATGTGGTAAAACAGTCCGCCCTTCACAAGATTTAGTTTCACTGACAGAACCTGATTAAATCTGAACAAGTAAATCCAGAAATCTTTTTTGGCATTGCTGAGGTAATTTCTGAAATTTAACAAGAAACATACAGTAGACAATGGTGTTTGGAAGGAATTGTGCAACCTTCACAAAACTGAGCATAACTCATCTGTAAGTATTTGAAAAAACTATTTTACTGTCCCATTTCAGGATGAAAGGTTGTTTCTGTGTCACAGGCACAATTTCAACAGGGATTGTGCTGACATTTCAAAGGAAGACAGAATACTGAGCGGTACAGGCTCAACTAGAAAGCCTGAGGAAGTTTTTGTGGAGTATGATACTAAGTGGAGATCAGGGATTATCCTGCTTTTAAAGCCTTGTATTCAGAAGTCTGTGTGGAGTTCTGTTTAGTCAGGCTTGCTAGTCTTGGTAGTAATCCGTAGTATTTCTGGTCTAAATGCTCTTGGCTGCAGTCATACAGATCTCTGCATTTATCTGGCTTAATGTCTGTATTTGTATCAGGCCATTTTAATAATAAGCAAAAATCAATATTGAAGATGTTTATTGATGTCATTATAGGGGAAGGCAAAAGTATCATGTCAAGATTTTACATTAATCTTTCCTATGTATTCCTTATAGAATGGAGACTGCTTTTAGCATCTCTACTTACATGCAGCATTTTCTCATTGTTTGTTTCTGAGACGCAGCAGTGATTTAAGCCCTCACTCCATTTCAGCTGTTTCCCTAAGTGCTTCTCAGGCTCAGATGCTGTAGCATCCTCAGTTCACATACAAACCTGTGGAAATGATCAGACTAATGATGCATTTAGTCAAATATCCTGTCTCCAACAATTGTCAATACTAGATGCTTCAGAAGAAAGTATAAAATTGCATAATAGATAAATATGCTATCAAATGTCTAACGGGGAGATGTTTCTTCACGAGCTCAGGGATGATGTCAGCATTCAAAATAATAAACTCTTTGCCTCAACATAATCTAGCAAATGTTATTATCTGCAAGTAAATATGTGCCCTGTTAAGTAGCTTTTTGATAACAGATAACTGTACTAGGGAAATACAAAGAATTTAACTAATGCCAGTGTTATTTTTTGTGTGCAGCAAAATTTGCCTGCCTGGTGTACAAGTATGTATCATTAAATCTGTTTCTTTTATCCAGAACCCTGATGCATTCAGTGATGCAAAATGGACACTATTCATTCATGAGCAGCATCCATCAGTGTTATTTTTTCTTTATTGTGTTTAGGCTTTATATCTGACATACTATTCAAATCCTTCTGGGAAAGAAAATTTGAGTTTCCATGTGAATCTCACTGGACTAGCCAGGATGTTTCACAGAAAAATAATGAGTTTATCTTCAGAATGCCCTCTGGGAAGAAAGATGCTCTTGTCTTCCCAAATTTTCAAGTAAAGAACTGAGGCAGAGAGAGATTCAACACCCTAAAAATCCATTGCAGTTTGGCCTGAATTTTCTCCTGTTGAGTACCTGCCTCAGGTCTTTGAAAAATATGTAGAATTGTATATGTCCATGACGTGTTTCCCAAAGTCATCAGCTGTAGCTGTAACTGAATTTCCAGACCTCCTGTCAACTTACGTTTCCTCACTGCACTGCCCAAAAACAAAGACAGAGAATTAGTGGGAGAACTGAGAAGCACAATTTAAAATTTTTTCCTTATTATTTATTATGATGCAGGAATTCTATGACAAGGGCAAGGACAAAAAATCCAAGCCTTCAGGACAAATTTCAACTGTCTTGACCATTAAATCCTTAATCTAGGACTTCCAGATATCAAATGAATGACATGAATGGATCAAATGTCCCTTTCCACTGGGGGCTCTGTTTGCTTTCAAATGTTTTTGCTTTCAAATGATATCTAAGTCTCCCTTTTCTCATTTAATCCTGGACACAGCCAGTTTACTTCCAAATTTTATTTTCTGCTGCAAAACAGAGCCGTACTACAGATTTCAAAACAAGAAGTTATGACAATCTGTTGACACAGCAGAATATTGTTCTTGTCTCTGCTGCGTTCTCAGAAATAGCTAAATTACATTAGCTGAAATTTTCCACAAAGAAAGAAAATTCTAAGGCAGGTATGCAGTATGAAAAGTTTCAGACCAGGAAGTGCTGAAGTAATAATCTACTTAAAACAGGGCCTTTTATCAAGCAGTGCCATTCTAACAAGAAGCAGGGAGACACCCCCCCGCCCTGCTTCTACATATTCTACTATTTATAATCTAATGTGTTAAATTCAAATGATTTTTTTCTTATTTGCAATTTTTTACTTTGCAATTTTGTACCAAGTTATTCCCATAAAGGACATTTTGAACAAAAAGCCTTCCATACTGCCACCCAGTTTGTAATAAAGTCACGAACGTGCATAATACAGCAATGGTGTCTGGAACTGTGGAAGTTGAGATGATGACACATAGTGGAAGAGAAGTTTGCAGTAAGCTGTGCGGCTGCCAAGGTCGATTAATTTTTAGGGTCATCAGGTTAGTAAGTTTAAAATCAGTGATGAAAATAATTAGTAAACTTTAGTGCTGTTTCAGGGAACATATACCCAAATCGTGAAATTTTTTTTTTTTTTTTCTTAATTTAATTCTGAAGACTAGGGAATCTTCTTTACTGTAATTCTAGTGCTTTTATTTAAAATACATTTGACTGGGAGGAACAGTAAAAACATGGATGTTTTAACTGTACTGCCTCTTAAATTTAGATTGGAACATGAACATATATATTTCATAAGGACATTTTGCTTTGTGGTAGGAAAACTTCCTTTCTGCAAGGTAAAAACAATCGGGAAGCAGATATCCTTGTGCAAGCTGCTCAAGATTCCTCAACATAACCTTAATTAAAGGTAATTAGGCACCATAGATAAAAACTGAATCACACCTTTTCCATATTTCTCTCCTTGTTTGCTGAAGAGAGGTTACCTGATGTCACTGGCTCTGTCCAGGCAGACAAACTTTCATGCAGGAGACTGCAACAGTCACTGGGGCATAATTCAGGAGCTGGGCCAAATCCTTTCTGCTTCACTCTTCTTTTATAACTCCGTGTGTGTATAAAGCAAAAGGGACAGAAAGGTCAGGAAGAGTCAAACTAATTCTTGATCCTGATGAAGACCAAATCCTTTCTTTGAAAAGACTTGCCTGTGGTCATTTAAAATGTTGCAAGCTGGTATAAGAAGTTAATAAACCATGCTATTGCAAATACACTTCGATTTTTTTTTATTTTTTTTTTTAATGGAAAGTAACAGTGTCTGTAAGAAAGTGTCTTGCATTATAAGACAACAGTTTCCTGGTTTGCTCTACATTCCAATATATAATTTGATATACTTTATTCTTCTATATTAATATTTATCAGCCCTTTGGCACTGGAACTTCCACTGTGGCCCACTGCCTGAAATGTGATGCATGTCAGAGAATCCCAGATTCCAGCATTCAGGGGGAGAGTTCTGGTTACTTTAATGTATTTCCAAAGGGATCCTGACAGGAATAGGGAGCATTAACACAACAGTTAGGAATCAATTACATAGCTTTGCAGAGGGGAACAAAAGGAACAGATATTTCCTCCAGGGACTCGTTACAAAGTTACACTGTGAAATTATTCCTCAGTCTTGATTTTTTTTTTTTTTCTAGTATGAACCTGTTTCATATATTTGTGGGTTTTGGAAGACAGTGTGCAACTATCAAATTAAGGACTTTTTCAGTTCTGTAATAAGAAGGGCATTTTATAGATCTTCCTTTGGCAGGAAACTTGGGACAACAAAAATTAAAAATTTACTACCAATTATCTGTCAGCCTCTTTTTCATCATAAGATGAGTGGATGTCCAATTCTGTGCCTCTTTAGAAGTGTGTCCTAAAGCTATGGAAATCAGCACTTGTATATACCAACTTGAAGTATGACGTTTCTGTGATTTACATCAGCTAGAGATCAAACCTTACAATGATTCTCACACTTACGGAATGAAGGAGTTTGTTGTTCAGCCATCAGGAAGAAAGAAAAATTTTATATTCCCCATGTCTTACAATATTATTATTGCTGTTGCACTGGTTACAAATGGCATGACGTATTTATGAACCAGACCAATAAAATTCTCACTGTAAAACTTTCCTGATTCATGAATGAACAATATGCTCTCCGAGTAGAAGTGCTTTTGCAAAGAGGAATTTCATTTTTCTGTGTGAATCATAAGTCAGGTGAGCTGAACAATAGGCTCTTCCTTAGAAAAATTAAGGTCTTTAAGCTGGAGACCATGGCATCACGGTTGTTCTTACACCCCTCTGTGTTGGATTGGGAGTCATTTATCCCTTAACCAACTATAAAGAATTTTTAGTTACAACATGCATTGCTGACCCCTATTATGTATTTGTGTAATGCGGTCATCAGTTCACTGTCTGAACTGCAGTTTTTAGTCTGCATGTTTGCCACATGCTGAGATTTGAAGGGCACTTTCTTTGCAATGATGAGAAGTTTGTGATGTACCAGGGCAGTCATTAGCAAGTTTTGACAACATCCTGACAGCTTTTTAACTGGGTGAAATGGAGAGAGATCTAGTGGCTCTAACTAAAGAAGATACAGCTCTAAACCCTGTTTTATTTTTAAGCACCTGTCTTTAAGCTGAATAACTATCATTGCATGAGAATGCAATGAATGTGTGATTTACTTGCACTTTAATGTTTTATTATTTTTAAAGTGATTTCTAAAGTGGCTGGCAAACCACAGGCTTTCTATTCTTAAAGGAGTAGCTGTCCTTGAACTATGAGTGCTTCTCCCCTTTTACAGTGTCAGCAACCTGGAATAACATTCAGGAGCCGCAAAGGTTGTTGGTTGCTCCTTTACCAAATGCTGGTGCTGTTAGCTAGAGTAGAGTATCCTTGTCATGCAGAGGGGCACTGTGGAGTGTGTCTGAAACTGGACTCTATGATACTGGATTTTTGCACTTTTCACCAAGAGGCTGGGGAAGACTTCATGGGGAATGACTGTTCTCCCATGAAATGGCTCTCAGACTCAAGTGTGTGCTTTTCTTCAGTAGGAATATTACTTAAGGAAAAACTTCCTCGTTCTCCAGAATATGAAATGCTATGGTCCAGTCGGCTTATAAACTTAGCATCATCTTTAACTTTGAAGTTTGCTCCACCATAAATGTAATGTCTTATTACCTGCCTGTACTCTTCATGCCTTTACTTTGTCTCTATGATTAATCTCATCCAAGCCTCCGTTTCTTCTGAATTTGACATCATTTCATTCAGTTTTGTAGACTCCAAAAGTTTTGTAGACTTGCGTGTTGCTGCCTACTTTCTCCTGGGTATTGTTAACACCACTTCAAAATGCAGGGAATGACTGTAAAAAGGGTGGCTACAACTTAGTGGTGTAAAATGTCAGTTTGAGAAGCTACTTTCCTTACCCCAGTATTGAAAGGATCCAGTGGGTGCTTGTGAGTTACCTAGAGAGCTGTTGTAACTCTGGAAGACATAAGCTATGTCTTTCTGCTCAAATTAAAATTAACTAGTTTTAAATATAGCTTAGATTCCAGACTGTAAGCACTAAAATGAAATGCAATTTCCAAGAATTTCACCATCAAAAAAAGCTGTGTTTTAATTTAAGCTGATTTTGTTTTAACTTCTGTTATTCTGACATTTGCTGTTAGCTGCTCTTTGGTGTTGCCACAAAACCTTTTGTTGCTTGTTACTCTTAAAATTCCCTTTTTTTTTTTTTTTTTTTCCTCTTCTCTGACTCTGTCTCCCTGGATGTTATCTGAGGTTGCAGCTTGCACTTCATAAATACAAGACTGTTGCGATCCTATTCTTCCTCATGGCTCATCCATTTGAAGATCCAGTTCAGATACCCAATCTTTGTTGTAAACAGATGTAGATTTGCCACAGTATGGCTGGTTGAAGCTCCCTCTGCTCCCTCTGGTTCTCTATGTGTAGTCACTGGATATAAAAGTTCCTCTTCAGCTTCCAAAAACCCTGACATACGTGGTTATTAAGACTCTATGCCTGTCACTGGTATCTGAAGTGTTTACATTGATGATTGTGAAGACAGTCATCCCAAAAACTCCCATTCCCGTTCAGGAAATACAGCCTAGATAACCATTAGTGTTCAAAGGAAAGGTTGAATGAGCAGGCTGAAAATAACGTGATGTTTTATCAGTTTGATTTTTCAGGGTTGTGCACTGTCCAGGCTCTGAACTTGGAAATGTGTTAAGCGCACAGCCAAATCACTCTGAAATTTATGTGTAAAATTTTGCACAGAGTGCTGACATTTTGGCTTAACAGAGAAGACAATCAAGAGCAGCTGTTAACATGTGTGGAAGGCATTTGTATGCAGACTGGAAATAACGTCTGGAGATGACTTACTCTGTTTGTGCCTTTTCTTACTCTGCAGTAGGTCCGTTCTTCCCTAGTACATGTCTTTTCTTCTATCACTTTGTAACAGGGCATCGTGTCGGGCTGGTAGACTGACGCGATTACAGTCAGCCAAAGGATCATGTACCTGTTCAGACATGTGACATCAGAGGGCATATTCAAACAATTGTTAGGTTTTCATGTTCTCTGAATGTTTTCTGATTCCTCTTTTAATCCTGATTTGGCTTGTGAAAAGGCAATATGAGAAGGAATCAAGCATTTTGACATTTGGAATGAAGTGACAATTGCGTGAGCTGAAGAGATTGCATATGTTGTTGTAATATGGCCTGAGGAAGGAGGATGGTCCAGAGGTTTGACTGCTGGCTTGCAACTTGGGTCCCACTGTGGCCAAATTTTCTCTGTAGTTTTAAGCAAGTCATTTAACCTTCCTTGATCTCACTTCCCAGCAGTAAAACCTAATGCCCACAATGCAAAGGTACAGTAAGGATAAGTAGCTAACCACTGTAGCAAAAACTAGTTCAATTTAATGAAGGATTTTGATCTAATGAAGGATTTTGATCACTCAGTTTTGCCTTTCCCTGTAATTGGGAGAAAGAACAAATGTTTAATGAAGAATTTTGATCATTCAAAATTTGCTTGTTCTCTTAATCAGAGGGAAAGTCAAAATGTTGACACTTTCTGCAAAGGGAAACATTTTTTGAATCTCAGCTTTGGAAACAATCCACAGATCAGACCATTCCAAACCTCCAAAACTCAGACAGCTCTTGGGACCCGAGCTCTGAGCTGGCTGCTCCAGGCTTGAGGAGCCAAAAAGCTCTGGGGACGCTGGCTGTGATGCAATTATAATGACTTATTTGAACTCAGGCTTCCAGTAGCCTGTCAAGCAAGTGTTTGAGAAGATGGGCAAGCTGGCAGGAGCTCAAATAGGCTTAGATTTTTTTTTAAGTGCCTGGTAAACTAGATTCTATAGGATTATTTTTTTTAGGGCAATATTTTGATAATTACATCATTTTTATGGAACACCCAGGCTTAAGTGAATAGGAAAACTCCAACAAAACAAAATTAATTAGTGTTTTGCTGTATAGATCTGTTCAGAAAGCAATGGTATATTATGTTTGTGTGACTATACATGTGTTAAGTAGAAAATATTGTTCCCTAGAACTGCCTTTTATCTGGGAATCCTAGGAAGTTGCATTCCAGTGATTCTCAGCTAGCAGCATCCATATATCGTGTATCTCAGTAGAGTAGGATGCCCCAAACTTAAGTCCAGAAGATGCTTCTGAAAGATCTACTGTGCCATGCAAAGCCTAGCCCTACCACTTATACCATGGATAAATTTGAGGTTTTAAAATGCAGAATTTATCATCCTTTTTCACTATTACTTCCTAACTAAATCCCTTATCTGAATTAATTTAAAGCCAGTGTCATTACCAAATACTTCAGAACCTATGTTGTCAGAAAATAAGCTGCTTTTGGTTGTTTTTTACATTTTGGTAACTATTTGGAAAGTAGTTCTTGTAGCTACAGTAAAGAAGGATGTTTAAAACTTCCCCACTGTACTTCACACAGTTTCAGCTGCAGTGGGATGCCCTATTGCTCTTTCCTTTCATTCAAGGTATAGTCACCGTGCTTGATGCTGTTTGCTGTTCAGCAGTTACTCAGAGCCAAAGAGCCCAGGAGAAGTCGGCTGTATTCAGTATGTGAGCTGTAATCATTTCCTGTTGCACAGGAGAAGACTCTGCATAAAACAGGAACTACTTTCAATTGCTCCTTGCCAGAAGTTCTGACTGATATATTTCCTCAAATTGTTATCTTTTGAGTACGTAAGTGAGCATGTGGGAGTTAGGCTGAATGAGAGGTGAGATGGGCTAGATGCATTAAGCTCCTGCAGGTACTTCTCTCCCTGTTTTGTGGTGGGAGATTTCTAGGGATGGCATGTGGAACAACTTCATGGGTGGATCATGGCCATGTAGAAAGTGTCTCTTTCCTGCACCTTTATCACACCATTCCTGAGCGGAGATCCTCAAGCTGGTTGTGGGATCCAAAGGTTGGATTTGTCCTGTAGATTTAGGTTTTTATCTTATATAAACCCAAATGTTTTCACAATAATATTCCAGAAAATCACTTTTAAGTCAAATTATTACTTTATGCAGTTGAAGGCAGCAAAGTGAAGTGATGTAAATAATTAGCATTGCTTTCTTGTAAAAGAGTAGCTGGGGTTCCTAGGATATAATAGATTGATTAAATTATTAGCATATGAATGTTCTTGCACTAGCATTGTAGGTTGTTGGGGTTTTGTAAAAGGAGGGTCACAAGCTCAATGTTATTTTGAAGAGTCATTGGAGCAGAAAGCAGTTATTAGTTTTATGTCCTATGAAAATTTAAGATGGGAAATAGCTGCCTTAATGTTTTCTATCGTTAAAGAAATATTGGAAAAAAATATGACAGTCTATGCAGAAGACTGTATATGATTGATGACAATTTTGCATTTAAAAAACATTGTGTGAATTTGAATGGCATTAACTGTTATTTAGTTGTTGAATAGCAGGAGAGGCAGTTTATATAACTGCTCTGAATAGTAAATTCACAAGATGCTCTGAAAACTTCATAATGGGATGCAGCTTTGCAAAACATTAAATGCTGTACAGTTACAATGAAAATAGTAAAACCCTACACTCCCAATTTTTTTTAAGAGAATATTTAGTTTTCCTTGGGAAACCAGTATAAGCATGAAAGGGGAAATTTATCATGGGATTTCTTCCACACTGTGAAGATCACTATTGCACAGTCTTTAATCACTTGCCTGCAGAAAGCATTTCTATTTAGAAAAATCCTTAACTGACTCTTCAGGCAGGGCTTGCCCTGTCTGTTTTTGCATATGTCTGTAAAGCTAAATGAAGGTGTGATTACAGCCCAGGTAAATTACTAACATATGTCTATAATGCTTTAATGATCTGGCTCAAGGGTGTATGTAAGTTTGCTGAGTTCTGCTCCTACCCATCTTTTGCCCAAGTAATTGCTTCACAGACAACTGCAGTGTTTGGAGCGGGCAGCCCATCCAGTCATCCCTGGCAACATACTTGAACTTCGAGCCTCCCCCATGATACTCAAATTTTTCTCTGGGTGAGTCTAAGTCCATGTTGCTGGCATGCCATTTCACCAGTAACTTTTATTTTGAAATAAATCTTGCCTGACAGTGACCATGTTGGTTGGAAAAGTTATGTTTGTGTGGTGGCTTGGCTTAAAGGATGGTAACAAGTCTGAGGAAGCCAGACTGATTGCAGATGGCTGGGCTGTTACCTGCACTTCCAGAACTTTGTAAACAGGTTTCCTCATAAAAAGCCAGCTTTGTTTTCCAAGCATTGATTTTTTTTCTGTCACTACCCAATATGCTTTCTCAAAAACATGTATCACTGGGGAGAAGAGCTGGCTGTGATTCTGTACCCTCATTTTATTGCATAAAGATGTGTAATAGTCACACGTTTAACTGTGTATTCAATACTTACCGTATCAAAATCAGTTTCCTTGTATCATCTGAGAACATTTAATCCACACTACCTTTCACTGAAAAAAGACACCTCGGAAGTTTACTTGCACAGTTAAAGAGAAATTTTTTATGATTCTTTAAAAACTGGATGTTACAGACTTTGGCAGATGCTGCTTTAAAACTCTGAAGTTATAACAGTGAGACAGTCAGCCTTGAGAACATCTTGATGAATTAAACATGCTGCAGCTGCAGAGCTTGCTTTAGATGTCTGCAGTAATGACTGGATTAAATCTAAAGTAAACATAAAGATTCAAAGTTTATAATATTGATTTCCAATGTGATCAGTCGTTCACACAATCATTACTGCAGTTAAACACTGAGTCATTGTAAACAGATGTACATACTTTCATTTATGTTCCAATTCTTCTCTCTCTCAGGAAAATGGAAATTGCATATGTGATTCGGGGGATTTGTTCTTTTTGCACCTGGTCAATTTTTTAAAATTAAGAATTAAAATAATCTACTTTTCTTACCTCTTGGTAAATTAAACAATGATTATGCATTTTCCTCCAAAGTGTGCTTTTCCCCAGTGTTCTCTTAGTCATTTAAATGTTTCATAGATAGCATATGATAGTTCAATTTTACAAAGTCTGCATATAATTCATGTATATGTTTATCTAAATTTAATCCCTTTGTAATAGCAAGCTGTACATCTAACACAAAGATGAATGTACCTAATTGTTGTTTCATTTGCTTGGTGTGTTTTCTGAACAGTTCAGTGAAACCTGTATTGCTAATGAAAAGAGAGAGCTCTCAAAATGCATAAGTAGGTGCAGATCCAAAATATTTTGACTATACTTTTTAATTCATTTTAATTTCTAGGGCCGTACAGAGCCAACCATTTTCAAGTGTTTTAATTCAATTATTCAGTCAGTATGCTAGGGTAAGTTTTTGAATGTAGGGCAGCTAACGTAGTCTCAGATTTTCTGGTAAAAGAAAAAAGAAATTGATCGAGAAGAAGCTAGGTAGAGAGGAAGCTGGAAAAGGAAAGAGCCAAGAGCCAGAGAGGAAAATGGAGTATGGAGTAGGAGTGAGAATGGGAAGTCTGTGGTAGATGTGCAGATTTCATAAGGAAGTGCAGAGTGGCTGGACAAAGTGATGAGGAATGGAATGGGTGTATTTGATTAGCGACTGCATTGTGGAAAAGATTCTGGGTTAGTTGAGGAGACTGAGCTGAAAACGGGCACAAAAAAAGAATGACTGGGGAAGAGATATGAGCGGAATTTTGATGGCCTAAAAAATAAATTAAATTAATCAGGCTAATGCTTTGAGGTGGCAACAAGAAATGGGTAAATTTTCAATTGCCCCAAATAATTTAGTAAACTGTGGTTATCTCGCTTTGCTCTGGGTATGGCGTGAGCGGAGCCTGAAGTTACAGTAGCAATCTGAGGTGAGAGGCCAAGGCTACAACTTAGTATAGGGAAGAAGGGAAGAGAGGGAGCTAGAACAGATACAGGTTGTAAAAGCTCAACTTGCTAAGACTGATTGTTCCCGCATTGGCCTGCAATCCAAGATTGCCGTCAGTGCTGTCAGCAAATATTTGGTAGTCCTGTGGCACAATATATTTCCTGCCTCGCGAAAGAAGCCTATGTTACAGGAATTGAAGGAAGTAGTATTTCTTTGAAGAAAAAGAAGTCTCTATGCATATACACAGGAAAACTGAATTCAGGTTAAAATACGGTCAACCACACTCTGGGATTTCTTAAGTTGTAGGTCTTCGATTTTTGCAATCTCAATAATGTTCTTTTGAAGTGGTTTGTTTATAATAATCCCATATGAATCGCACTCAACTGTGTTTCATAAAATCCAGGATTCTGCGTTTTTCTTTTTTCATTCATTCATATGAAGCTTTATAAAGAAAAATACAGTAAGCCAACTTAGCAGTATTTGACAAGCTAAAGCTACTGTAAATAACATAGACTTAAAGCAAACCAGAAGTACAGGTAAAGTGGAAAAGGAAGTAATCCCTGTTAATCTTTTTAGTGACTTTGTGATAGGACAGAGAACTACAGCGGGCAATAAGTTTTTGTTCTGTTTTTGTTTACAACAGTGTGCTATGTAACACGTTAAAAGTTTTGCCTGGGTTGTCAGACAGGAAGTTCCAAGTTTCCCTTCACTTTGTGTGCCCCAAACTGAAAACATATTCTTGTAGTCTGGATGGTAATGTATTATGCTCTTTATTTATTGTGGAATGTTTTTAATTATTAAAATTGTAATGGGAGATTGGATGCATAACTATGTAGTATTTTGCAACAAAGTAACACACATCTGTCATTTTAAAAAGAGAATAGTTCCATTTTATGCACAGCATGGTCTTGTTCACAAACTAAATTTTAGCAAATAAAAAAGTGTTCGTTCAGTTAATTCAACAGATTAATATTAATGTTTTTTAATACTTTATTTTCAAAGTGTCAGCTCTTCAGCACTGGTCTTTTTCTTTCTCCTTCCTCAAACTGACTTGGAATAAGTACTTTGCATGTAAAAAGCCTGAAGATGTTTTGTTACTCCATGTTATGAAATAGTTAATAGGATAACTGCCTAGAATATCCTAACATTTGCCTGATTATTCTATTTCAGTCAGTGAATCTACTTTTTATTGTTCAGAAACTTAATATGAATAAACCTATAACTAGAGTTAGAGAATAGTTGTAAGAGTAATATTCAAGTATGGTATTTCTGATTAAAAGCGCAGGACATGTCCAGTGGTAAAATGAAATGAGAATTTATGATTCCGGCTTCTATTACCTTCAAAAATTACTCATGCCCAGAATTATTAGAATAAATTCCACTGCAGTATTTTGCATCAATACCATTACACATGATTTTGCCTGAGGGTATTGAGTCAATGGGTAATGCTTGTAATACTGCTTTTTCAATCATGGTTTGTTATAATGTCATTTCAAAGAGTAATTTTTTTCTCTCTGATTTATTTATCATCTTATTTGTAGCTGGATTAGGAACAGATTAGTTTTTATTTTAAAGCAGGCAGGGTGATGTGAATATTACTACAAAAAATACCAGTTAAACAGGAAAATTACATTTGGAGATAATATAATGTCAGAGGCACTTCAGGTCACTTGCTACTGAAAACCGTTATGACACCATCAAAGGAAAAATGCACAGTGTCTACACAGTGCTGTGGAATATTATTATTGAACTTGATGAAATACTTCACATTTCAGCACAATTAGTACTTCAGCATGTATGTTCTATAATTAACATGAAATTGTTTGTACTGTTGGTAGTCTCATTTATAAGCATAGCATAAATATTTAGCAAAATGTCTAATTACAAGCAAAGCAAAAATCACCAACACCCAGTCTTAAAACAAAACCTCTCCAAAAAAAAACAAGCAAGAAAAGATTGGGAAAAACAAGGAAGGAAAAACATCTGAAAGTTGTTAGTTGTATTATTTAGGAAAGTACTAGAAGATAGAGGCTCAGATATTATAGCAATCCACAAAATGTAAAAAATGTGTCTTGACCATAATGAAGATAAATACTACTCAGAGGCAAATATGCTAATAGGTACTTACTACATGGTTCCTTAGGGCTTGATTCTGTCATGTTTTTTCATCAAGCACTGTCTTATTCCAAGAATGTTGTCTCACTGACTAGTGATGGAGTCAGATGCTGTCCCTCACAGGCTGGCTAGCAGTATGATTATCAGGACCATGGAGAAGTTTCATTTTTCCATGTTGCTTTCTGACAGCATTCATACTACGCAAGACAATCATTGAATACAATTATTTGAAATCTCTTTTTTAATGACAAGATTGTATGCATTTTTATCTGGAAATTGCTTTACTTAGACTTCCCTTCCCCCTCCGCCCCCTTCCTCTATTCCTTCCCCTCCCTCTCCATAAAATCATTTCGCTCGCTGTGAAAGTTACTGATTACAATGATTCTTGTTAGCACTTCATCTACCCTAATGAGTTAGTTAATGATTTCAGAGAAGTAGCCGCCATTTTATGGATTGATGTTACATTGTATTGCCATACTTCCATTGTAGATTGAAGGCACTGAACCTCACATCGCTCAGTGTACTGCAGGAATTTATGGATCTTCTGTAACACTTTCTCTACAGTTGCCTTACACAGTTCTGGGTCTGTAACTGCTGTAAAATTGCAAAGCTGTTTGCTGCACTGAAGCTCTGAGCAGATTTATGTTTTCCACCAAAGATGTACAACATTCATTCTTATAAAGTTAACAGTAGCCTAGAGAAGGAAGAGAAAATAGCTGGCCGCCTGATCAGGAAGGCAAAGCGTGCCTTCCTCTTGGTCATTACAAGTCAGCAAAGAGGGAGCGGAGCTGGTTGCAACGCTGAAGGTAAGCTGCATGGCAGAACATGACAGACCTGAATGACAGATGGAAATCCTGGTGCAGGGGCTGCATCTGTTTCTCAATGGCCATAAATACATGGATTGAGGAGGCGCACATCCAGCTGTTGAAAGAAAATAGAATCATAGTCCCTGTGGGTAAACACTGATATCACCAAATTCTGCTACTAAAGTCAGTAATTTTTACACGTTGATGGCAGCACTGGGCTCCTGTTAGTTATTTTAGTAAAAATATCTATATACTACCACCTGTATTCCTTTTTGTCATATAGCATATAAAATAAAATCACAGCCCGCTGTCTTGTTTAGGGTGATGCTCGATGACTCAAATTGTGCATGGCAAGGGCAGAAAATAGAGTGGAGCTAGATATTCAGGGAAGATTTTAAAGAAATATGCTTGAGAGAGGCTAGCTTTCACTCATATCTCTTGTATTATTATAAATCATACTAATCAAGTAACGTTGCTTGTCTTTAGGTTAGTTAATTCAAATATAGACACAAGCCCATGGTAATAACCTCAGCAAAATGATTCTTTTCTTTGAAATTTGTTCCTTTCTACTGCTATGGAGAGATATCATGCATATTCTCATAGGCTTCTTCCAATCTTATGGCTTACACAATTCAGAGCTATTAGCTGGCCCAGTTAATGCACAAGCTCTGTCTGCAATAAGCCACTCCAAAAACTGATTGCTTTTGATAGCAGGAAAGGTGGAAATATCTTTTTGTGAGTAAACAAGTTTAGAACAGGAAGTGATTGAAACACTTAGTTTGCAACATCCTTCTTCACCCTCCCTTGCAGCTGCTATTTTTGCTGAGTCACTTTGCAGGCGCCTTCCTCTCAGAAACCCACTTTCTCAGAAATCCATTAAGATAAAACAAAAACAGGTTAATGTTTTTTATTTAATCTGCTGCAGGGCTTTATGAAGATCCAGAGAAGTTTATCTAGACTATTGCTTTTCCTCCACCTGGCTGGTGGTTGGAGCAAACTTGGTTGGAGTAAGATGTTCTGAGTCATTTTATTAGAGATTTTAGTCTGAGTTAGCATCTACCTGAAAAAACAAGTCAGAAGTGGCTGAACTAAAATTCTACTGAATTTTCTTTTTCACTATTTTTTTCAGTTTTGCCTCCCTGACCTGTTATTTGTGTTGCACGCGTTCTCCGTATAAAAGTGCTGAGCTGCAGAGGCTCATCAGCATGTTTGGTATTGTAAGAAGTATTAGCACAAGAGGCACCATTAGGAGGTCATATCAAGTCAATCATTCAGTAACACTCTCCTCCATCCTGGTTTTTTTTTTGTCTTTTGCTAGTCTATTACTGACATTCTCCCTTTTGTCCTTCTCACCTCTGTTATTTTTAACCTATTTTTAGAAAATGTTACTAGCTTCTCCATACTTATGATTCCAGGATAAACCTAATTGAAGTTGATGGGGATCAAGAATATAATCAACTCAAAGTGTTTATTTTGGAACTTGCAATAACTTAGTTGTCAATAAATAAAACATCCAACTGGTTGTGCCATGGAGCGAGTTTGGATAATTTTTCATCAATCAGTCTGTATAATCTGATTACCTCTCTTCCGAGTGACCTTTCTGAGAGAAGATGTAAGTGCATGGCTGAAACAGAACATATGTTCTCCCTGTCTGTCTTCTCTTCTCGTGGGCTTTCCTGACTCTGTTTCTTTGACAGTGGTCCTTGTACTTGTCACATCCAAGAATTCCTAGACATCTGCATTCAGTGGTTGGCCTTGGAGCTCGACTTTTTGTTTGAAAAATATGCTTTGCTTGCCAGAGGTTGACTTTTCTGTAACCTTAGTGTTTTCAAGTTTTCTTTTGGTTGTGAGCTAATGGAGATATTCGGGCTAGTGAGGCAGAGCAGGTTTCCCAGGTGAAAAGCAGCAGTGACCTTGCATGATTTCATAAGGCTTGTTTGCTAGGGTTCACCAGAAATCCATGCAGCTCGCTGTAGTCAAATGAAAAAGCCTGTAGCATTGAGCTGTGTTTAATTTTGCACTGAGAACTTACTTTTCTCCTCTTACTGAATTTGTGTACTGTCAGTCGCAGGAACTAGCATTTAACTCTTGAAAATAAGAAGCAACTGGAATTATATTGATATCAACCATTAGGTGTGTGCCTAAGGACTTTTAACTTCTAGTTGACAAAATCTGTGCAGCAGAATTGAATTATTGAATCATATGAATTTCTTCATATAAAATTAAGCCAGAAAGATGCATGATTTTCTAATGTAATAATTTTTCTGTGAAATTTTAACAGTTAAGATAACATATTGTTTGCCTTCTGACCTCTTTGTTCCTTCTTTTTCCCTTACCTCTCAGGCAGGTCCCATTTCTGTTTTTGAAGAATTTTGTAGTACAAGCCCCAAAACTCTTTTTCTTGCAATTCTGATTGTACAATAAATGAAAATGTGACTAGATTAAGCTTTCAAATGGCTATTATTTCTTTTCTCCTCAGTCTTTTGTGGAATAGAATAAGCTGCTTGAGGCTATTGTCACATCTTACATTTAATAATCATACATCAAGAAACAATTTTATGTACTACAGCTACCTCTTCAGAAAAATTTCATGAGTGGTTGTTTTAGCATTCATAGAAATTCTCCCATAAAAATTATAGCTGTTTGCACCTATTCCAACTTGTTTTGTTTATTTCTAATTATTTTTATTTCTAACATTTTCACAGATGAGAAATAATTTAATGCTATACCCATTTATTTTCAGAATCTTGCTCTGACCTCAGTAAAATATGAGCATCAGGTACAGAAGAGAGCTGCAATCAATCTGAGAATTGCAGAAAATGTTACAACAAAAATACTTCTCTGTATTGTTTTGTGGATGCATAATTGTGCAGACATTTTTGATGCAACAATCGGAATCCCTCGTTAGCTGATCACTTTCAGCACGGTATGCAGGAGTTTAGGCCAATGTAATCTGAAAGTCATAAAATAATGAAATATAGACCTACATTGTAAGTTATATAATATAAAAGACTGATTTACTAAAAGTAGCATCTTCCTAAAAGTTCCTGCAGTACTGGTGTTACCTCTGTCCAGTGTTGGTGCATCAACACTTCTTCTGGCCAAAATGGCCCAGTGGCAGAGAACAGATAGGGTAGCACTCAGGTCCCACTGCTAATCTCGTGGAAAGCAGTTGCCATTTGATGGGTTACTTATGTTTCTGCCTTCACAATTCTTTCTGTAAGCTCATTTTATTCATTTAATTATCAGCTATTTATATATTTTACAGGGTATAAATGTTATTTGAGCAAATGGAATCAGAGTTAAAGGAAGTATGAGCAGTTTAATAGCTTTGCTCCTTTAATCTAAAGAGCCATCTTAGAATATTCTGTAAAGTGTGGGTCTTCAGCATTATGGTGCACTGTTTCACTGAATGCAGTGGCCTTTTGTATCTGGAGAAGTGCTTTCACATCTTGGAAGCTATGGCAAGCAATGTAAGTAGCATCATCTCTGCATTAGTCCCAAGTATCTTTAATTAAAAATCATCAATTGACTTGGTGTAAGTGATGACATGTGAAGATGTCACTAAAGTGACAAATGCATATGTAAGATAAATTTAGGGTGCCTTACAGTATCTTTTACTATGGCTGATTAAGCAAGTTCTGTTGTTACTGTCACTCATCTACAACTGACTTTACCCAAAATACTTTTTAGAATGGACTCTGTCTAAGCACAATGAACAGTTAAGTTCCAAATTTGCAAATGACAGTCTGTCCTCTTCTTTTCTGTTGTTCATTTATCATTGTCATGCTTACTGCCATTGTAATAATTCCAGGCATGTAAAGTGATGGGAGTTTAGTCTGCTTGGTATTTATCATTCAGTATACTGGAAATACTATGAAGTTAGATATTGATCGTATTTCCTTTATATCTGCATTTTAATAATTTTAAAAAGGAAAGCAAAGATTAAGGTAATTAAACTGATGTGAATAGATGTCACATGTGAAACACCATATAAAAATTAGTGAGAGAAGACCAAGATTAAATGAGAAAATCCCTAACTGCCCTATGGAAGAGTTTGCCATTTTAAAGAATGCAACACCATCAGGATACAAAAAAAAGGTTAGAATAAATGTATACATTTAAGGCATTCCCAGATACTTGTCTAGAAGCAAAGTTGTATCAAACAGTAATTTATTAACAAGATACTGTTGGCAATATTCTGTGTCGTGTGTCATCCCTGTCTCATCCGTCGTCGTCCCCCCCCACCCCGCCCAATTTATTTGATGAAACAGTATGCCAGCAGGAGTCCAGACAGAACTTAATGATTATGGCCCTTCAGGGTCTTTTACAAAACGAAGGAGTGAGCCTCCTACACAATGTCATAGTTTTCCAAAGGATAATGAAATCCACTGGAGTATGACTGTATTCTTTCTGAATTACAGTTGTAGAGCAATTAAAGTCAGCACTATGAAAAGTGTAAGAAAAATGGGATATGGAAGGAAAGTCTTTGGTCTTTGAAAGGGCACGATTTTGCTATGACTTATTCAAGAATAAATCCTCAAATAATGTATGAGGTAGAGTTAGGCCAGTAATCAGCCAGGAATCATCATAGTTAATTCCAGTTTCTCAGCTAATATCAAGCATGATAAGGATTTAAAGAATGAAATGAAGCAAATTTCCACCATGTGTCTCATCATCAGAACGGTGAGTTGCACGTGTACGTATACTGTACATACAAACCTGGAGTACTTTGCTCTCCAGCAGATTCTCCTGGTTCAGTACCATTAAATCCCATTTCATCAATGATACTGTCTACGTGGTCCTACTGTCTTTATTTTGAGGTAGTTGTATTCAAACTAACTTCCTAAGTTCATCTTAAGATGGGGAAAATAGTAATGAAATTCCATGGTGACAGACAGAGAGTTATTTATAGTATTACTCAACTATAATAGATAACTCAATTTGGTATTTTGCAACACACTATTATTACCAAACTATTTGGTAATGAGCAGTAGGGTATCAGTCTACCTGGAATCTGACTAAATGTGTGCCTTTCAAGAAGGCTGCATTAATATTGATGGAGAGCATAAGTAGACTTGGTTTCAGGAACTCTGTGTACACAAAGCTAGCAGAGCAGTTGTAGGCAGAGCAACAGCTTCGATGTTTCCTGAGTGAGCAACCTCAGCAAAGTATTGTTTTGTTCAGTGTAGTGTCAGGAGGCTGCTGTCACTGCAGTATTTTTCCTTCCAGACCAAACAGTGGAAAGGAAGACAGATGGCCACAGTAGAGGCAAGTGTGGGCTGGGTGTCTAAGCAGTACAGTTTCATTTCAACAGCCTAAAGAATTTATCTAGGCTCAGTGAAAGTACAGGTTGCTTAATACATGAACTGTGCATTTCCAGTGGCCTAAATTTTCATATAATAGCAAGATCCTTTGTGTTACAGAAATCGAGAATTTGTGCACAGTAATTTCTAGTAACCTCTCATTTCTTGGGATCTTTTCTTCTACGTCTTTACTGGACAAATTGCTAACCATATTTTAAAGTTTCCTATCTTGATACGTAGAGTCAAGCTACTTACACTGAACTACTCAAGAAGCAGGTCAAAGAGGCACATGAAGGTACTCCAAAAATGGAAGAGAAAAAGGGGTCTGAGGTACTTTCCAGTGTATTCAGTTTTTCCCGGTTATTTAAATGACGTATACACAAAATCAGTATTTGGCCCCCAAAAGAAACAATGCCGATTTATATAACTAAAACTAGAATACCACTTTAATGTATTGGGTAATGGTTTTGTTTTTCTGGCTTCATCATATTAAAATGTGAGATGAAACTAAGTGACGATAGTTGTATAACACCTGTTTGAACTTTGGCAGTGCTAGTTAGGATATCATCAAGCAGTGCTAGCTCTGTGCCTTCACTCTCTGCTTCTGTTTCATCAAAAGTATTATTGATCATTACTGCCAAAATGAAAAATAAGAGGTAGCCGTTCACATAAGAAAACATTTGGATGGCAGCTGTTCTATATTAGGTATAGTTAATGGTCATGTTTGCAACCACAAATGTAATATTTACATCCATTGAAATAACAGAATTGATTAAATGGGATAAGAGCAGAGTGATGCCAGCTGCTCCAGAGCATTGTTTTTTGTAAGTCTGATTGATGTTGATTGGCCATGTCTTGGATCTGCTGAATATAAGTAAGAAGCTGGGAAAAAAAATCACAATTACGCAAGCAATTCATTACTTCTCTTGAGCAAAAAGAAAAGAAAAAAGGATGAAAGAACAGTAGTGAATGTAATAATCAAATTTTATAAGCTCTGCATAGATTGACAAAGCAGCAAAATCATAGGTTATGATTAACATTAATAACATACATTGCTAAAGCAGTTGGCAGATATCAGCTAGAGATTCATTTAGAAACATGGCTTGTAGCTACTGAGAATGTTATTCAGCATCAGATACTTTGTATTAGAAATTTTCCCTGTCAAGCAAATGAAATGAGTTTTGCTTGCAGAAAAACATAAGTGACAGAACAAAAGAAATGGGATGCAATTTGGGGTCCCAGAGATATGAAGGGCTTCTATTAAAGAGTATCTATAACATCTGTCTACAAGTCTAAGATCTTTTGTTCTTGTTTTACTTTTTTTGCAGTAATGTACGTGTATGGATTGCCCTCTCTTGTTCTTAATAATAGTAAAAGAAAAAAAAAAAAAACAAACCGAAAGCCCTAAAATCCTGTCCTCCCAGGACATGCTCTAGGAAATAAATATCCCAGTATCGTTACCTAATGGGCAATATTCCATCTCTTATCTCCTTTTCTTTTATTCTGTTCAATATCTTGTTTTCTACCATTTTTTCTAGTCCTCTCTATATGAAAAAGGATCAATTTTGCCCGGTCAGTGTTTTTCATAGGTTCCTTTTATTATCTGACACTTGAACTTCCTAGAAAAAAAGAACATTATTTGTCTATGCTTTATAAGTGATCTTTGCTATTGCAGACACAACTTTGAACTGTCAGTTCATTGTGGATATGTGATTGTTTTCAGCTTTTCATGCTCCTACAATACTCTGTAGTTGTCTGGGGCACTGTCCCAGAGTCTAAATATTCATATGCTGAGAACTTCATGGTGGAGGATAAAATACCTTAGAAAAGAGGAGACTGTTTTTACACTACAGGTGTCAAAACAAAAAGGCATACCATGTTTGTCCTGATTTGATTTAAAAAAGAAATAATAAAATCCCTGAAGCAATGGGCAAAATTATTCCTTCAAATTTCTGATATGGTGTGTTTGAATATGAAAATTATCTCATATAAGCCAAATTCATTATGGAAAAGTGGAAAAAAAGTCATATACCTTATTAAGTACTTTTACTGTGCACTCTCGTAACAAATCTGTGATCCGTATAGAATGTATCACTGCTTGAATTCAGTGCCTTTATAGTAGAGCTTAATACAATGTCCACTGACCTCAGCGGGAAAAACTTTATTTCAGTGAGTTTGGTTTGGATAAAGTGCAATTGATACATGATAATTCTGCAAATGCAAATCTGGGGAATATAAATGCCAAAGAGTTAATGTGATAAGCAAGCATGGCAAGGCACTATTTGTGAAGGTTGCACTGTACATATTGATACAGGACAGTACAGAAACAGATAAAATTTTTAAAGTTACTTTTTGATTTTTCTTAATAAAACAGAATACTTATATAACTTCATGTTGCCATAATTTCCATTGGCTCTAATTATCTAATTAAAGATGAACTATCTCCAAATAAAATAGTAAAAATGTTCGGTATTGCTTCACTGTATAGCAATAATTTGCTAAGAAAGATAAATGACTTAGTAACTTTGGATGGATTCAAGAGGCTATCAGCCAGAACAGCTCATAAATACCTACTTTGCTTGTTGGGAACTCTGCAAGAGCAGAATCGTAACCTTGCATTCTGTCCTTTCTGTCCTCCCAAGCTCAAGGGAACACTGATGGCCTCTGGCTCTCTTCACTCAGGAGCATCTAACCTCTACCATTCAATTTAGTCTTCATAACCTTTCTAGCTCTGTTAAACCGGCTTTCATTCTACTTTGTGTCATTGAAAAACAGCTGTTAGGAAAGCTGCCAGCTTGACTACTCTGACTGTTGGAGCCGAACAGTGTCAATGAAAGATGGGGTTTTCTGTTGAGTTGGAGTAGAACTTCAAATTTCAAATACTCCTACAATGAAATGGAAACAGGTTTCTGACTTGGTTGAATCCCTGATAAAGTTTGAATTCAGATGACAATTAATGTTACGTTTCACTTTAGGGTTCAGTTGTTCATTATGCCTTGGCAAAACTGTGGCTCCTGACAGGACTGAGATATGGATCAGGCACTGGAAAGAATGGGACTAATGGAGAATATCAATAAGCCAGTGGGTACCAACTGATGAGGTGAATTTTACTGATGATGCCCAAGCACATTTCAGGGGCAGCATGAGGCTGCCCTGGGCTTATTCTTTCTGGCTCATTGTTCTTTCTGCTTGCCTTCCATTGATGCAGCAGTTTAGACAGCGTTACGTAGATTTCATATGCGCTAGTGCCATAGGGCTTGGCCAGGCTGCATCCTCAAGTCTTTTCTACCAGTCTTGATCATCTTCTCTGGTGATTGATAAGTAACAGGGGGTTTGAAAGGAGAAAGAGTGAAGTGTCAGTAACCAGAAGCAGGATCTATCTGTTCCAGTAATCTGCCTGCCTGCTGCTTTCTAAGTCCCTGGAGTTATGTGATCTCAATGGGACTAAGAGACAGGGAATCACCATCCAGATCAGGGAGTGAAGGAGAGCAAGAAGGAGAGAACACGGAGGAAAAAGAAGGAAAAGTTGTGAATCTCTGGTGGCAGAAGTTGTTCCACCATTAGATGGGCCTTCTCTGATCTAATTATGGACTCTTCCTGACACAATCCCATGGGTATGCTGGACAGCAAAACCCTCCTGGAGGCAGCACTTGGCAGCTGAGAAAGCAGAAGTGCTGGTACAAATGTTCCTAAATTTTACGGTAGACAGAGATTTTCCCGACTAAGTGGAATTCATCAGTGGGTAGTTCTTTAGACAGCATCTCCTTCTTCTCAGTAGAAAGTAAATCTAGAAGATTATGAAATTTTAACCCTGAAGTTTTCATGACACTGGAGTTTGAGATTTTTCAGAGCTGAACACTGATTGAGACTTAACTTCAAATGATTCAGGAATTGCTGAAATACTAAGTATACTTTTTCAATAGAAATGAGTTCTTTCTTGCTTCTAAACTCTTCTAAATGGTGAGGTTTCACTGTTTTAATATTCATCTACCTTCGCAGCTTTTTTAATTGCTATTGTACTTCAGTGATGAAAGGAATGCATAAGGCTATGTACTTTACTGTATCAGTCATCTTAGGGAAGGTAGGCTTGTGGCTGGTTCTTGTGCAAGAATACTATCTTGTATTATCAGGAGTGCAGAGATGAAAAAAACAAAACTGGTTTTTACTGTAAAACATTGATTAGGAGAGTGTGGGGGGGAGGGGGGAAAAAAAAAAGTGCAATTGTTGATCCTTTATTTTCAGCTTGCTTTTCCAGATGGAATATTTTCTCTTCAGATAAGCCTTTGGTAAGTATTAGAAATTTGGACAGCATTGATGCTTTTAATGCTTGGCTATACATAATTAGTGTAACCATTGAAACAGCTTGAATGCATTTATAGAGAACATTACTATATTAATTTAAAAAACATTGATGATTTTATTAAGAAAGTCAAGCTACTGACCCTCATGGAAGGGAAATGTAGGTTTTATTTGAGTTCTAGTCCTAATACTTGTGCACAGAGTCTTGAAAAAATAAAACAAAAAGTTACAAACTAGCCTTTAGAACTGAAAGCATCAAGCAGCATGAGAATTATTTTTTAACTTGCTTTCACATTTCAAGGTCAGCACACTGATGAAGACAGTGTATTCTGCAGAGGATACAATGGGTAGAATTGTCAAAAATTAACTCCATTTAAACAGCAAAAAACATCAATTGAAACTTCCCTTTAACACCCTTATTGAATTCCTTTTTTGTTTAATTCTTTCACAGAGAATCTTTCTCAAAGCTGGAAGTGAGGAAGAAATCTTTGCACATCTTGGCTTGGATTATGTCGAACCATGGGAAAGGAATGCTTAAAACGATGTGCCAGTGTACATTCATCAGTTAAGAGCAATGGTCTTTCTGCCTATCTTGCAGTCTGATTTAGATATATATATATAATATGCATCTCTATGACAACTAAAAAATTTTAAAAATATATTAGTTAGAAGCCATTATATGGGCTGGTGTTCCTAGAAAAGAAGAGTTTAAGTTCTGCTGAAACCTTTTCAATCTTTTCTGGTTTAGTTTTTAAAGTTTCTACATGGAAGTGACAAGATAGAGCTTGTTTTTGGGGGAAGACTTGAAACTGGTGAGATTTTTGCTTGTGATAGGAATTTAACATTCCTGTGAATACTACTTGCTTGTTAAAATACTGCCAGCTACGACAATACCTAAATAATACAAAATATTTGAGCTGAGTCCAAAAATTACTGAAATGCGTGCTTATCTTTATCTTTTCTTAAGTATTTTGCTGAGTCTACATATAAAACTGCTGCTGTATATAAGGCTTAGAAACCTGGGCAGTAATTACTCTGGCAGTCTCACCAAGCTGAGGCTTCAGCTGTAATATTTTTCCAGGTGGGGCACCTCTCTACAAAAATCATAAACAAGTTGAGAATTCAGTGAGAGTTAAAAATATTTCACAGGAAGGGATTTTGGAAAGTACAAGTAGAATAACTCAGTAGAAATCTTCGATTGTGAGGAAAAAATACTATAAATTTGGAGTACTGATTTGGACTAAAGAAGATTCAAGTGGTGATGTGATGGTCCTCAATCAGGAATTTCAGTCATAACCTGCATGAAAACAACTGCTTTAACTGTCAGGCTGGTGGCTGCTCCGGGGTGAGGGCTTTTAATTATGCTCAATTTAGATAGCTGGAAATTTATTTATTAGTAGATACATATGCATTGGATTGGAAGTTTTATCTGAGCTGTCTGGCTATTGGCTGCTTTAGAATGGTATTCTGTCTTTTTGGTCAGAAATTAATCTTAGCTGTGAGAGACTTTCTGATAAAAGTAATCATATGAGATATTTTGGTTTCAGAAAATTTCCAGGTAGCTCTTCTGGCTGTAATAATAATGAAGAATTTGTAATACATTTATCCATTAATGAACAAGGGCATTTAGTGCTTTAGTACATGAAGTTACTTACTGACCATTAATTTGTCATTTGTAGAATAAAGGTGATTAAGAACACCAAGACTGGTCAAGTAATTTTCTTTCTTAAAAGTCTGAACTTTTTTTCCCCTGTTAAAGCTGAGTTTCATATGCAACCACTTCTTTCTGGTTGTTAAAATAGATAGTAGCTGTATTTTTGTGAAAGGTTTTCATTCATTATTGTGTTTAGACTCAGTACTATAAAACACTTTGTAAATATCAGTTCACATTAATTTATAAATATTTGCTGCCCAGATTTTTTAGGATACATTTTATGCATCTCGCTTTCTATCTCCTCTACTGTATTCATGAAAAATACTCTCATTCAGTTTTATGCATTTATTCGCCAGGGTAAAATGTTACAGGATCAGGCCCAAAAGTAACTGTAGGAAAATGAAGCTTATTCCTGAACAAAGGACCAGGTTTTGCTACAAGGACCTCATTCAGTAAACACACCCATCTGGCTCACAGGTAGTGGGGAGATTTCCTAAGCTTTAGCAAACAACCTGAAACAAAAGCTAAACAGGAACAGCTTTATCAGTCTTACTGCTGGAAATGCATGCTATGCTATGAATCCATCTATAATTTGTGATAATCCTAATTTTATGGGACAAGCAACTTGAATTATGTAATTTAAACGTAATTTGATGCCATTAGTAGAAATGTAGGCAAGACTTTTTTTACAGATATAGATGACACGACAGTTTTGATACTAAGAAAAAGTATGCTGATTTTCTCTACTCGTTCCATTCAACTAAGGAATGCACTTTTAAGAGGACTATTCTAAAAGCTCAGTCAGAGATGCAGAAAAATGTGATAACAGCATAGAATTTTATTCTTGCCTGTGCCAATAAATTCATCCTTTTTAAGTGCAGTTTTGCTAACTGAGCTGAAAATATAACGCTACTTTCTAAATTGCTCTAACTAGAAAGCACTGGCATTGCTTCCCGCTTTATTGTGCTGATGTATGAAGCACCTTCTCTGTGTTTTGCATCAGGATGCTGACACTTAAGTAGCAATGACATTTTTCAGTTCTAGTGGAAGAGAACAGTACCTTATCTAAATATACTTACTACTTTGCCAACATTTATCAGAAATTATGCATTCCAGTTGTGCTATTTCTGTGTACTTCAAGCCACAGAGGAAATATGAAACATAAAGAAATGTTTGAAATTCATAACTCCCATCTTGCCTCCCTATGCATCACTTTATAATTGTACCACCTGTGGGGGAGAAGATACCAAACACAAGTTCTGTCAGCTCCTTCAAGATTGGAAGAAAACAGCATATCACTGTATTCTTTTCTTTCCCTCAATTTTTCTGAATGTTTTTTAGAATATATTTTACAGAGAAGGAAACACAGGGTTACTTACTGAATCGAGTATTATAAAAAATTACAGAATTGTTAAATGAGGGGCTAGATTAAACAGAAGGTCCGATTAGATGACCAGGATGGTTTGACTATGAAGAAGATGGCTTCTGTTATGAACACCTCCTCTGAAGAAGCTGGTACCCCAGTCACTGTCATAGCTACCGTATGCAGGATCATCCCTGATAGCACTAGCCAAATTCATTGTGCATGCAATGGCAGAGCAAGAAAAGCATAAACTCAGTTTTTAGTAAACAAACTCTGAAACATAACATGGTGCTTCTTGCAACAGTTAAATCTAGTACTGCAATTCTGAACAGTCTCAGCCCTGTAATGATTTCAGTCGTTCTTGATGGTGCTAGTCAACTGAGACTATAATTAGAAAAGATAGAAGTCATATGAGAGAACTGGGATGGAACGGGTTAAAGGAAAGAAAACCTCTATCAGCTGAGCATATCTGGATCCATGAGAGTACTGAAAACTCCCTACAGTGTGGTGGAATGGTTGTAGTGAATGGTAACGATGCTTTCGAACTCATGAGGGACAGGTGAGGCCTGGGGGCCTGGAAAAGGGCAAAAGTTTGTGAAAAGAACAGACCAATGTTTATATTAGGAAGAAGGGAAGAGCGGAGGTCAGATCAGTGCACTTAATAGCTCCTAAATTGCTAGAATGATTAATAGACTTTATTTTTAAAGCACCTAGAGGAAAATGAAGTGGTAAGTTATTGGTAACTTGTTCATCAGAAAAAAATCGTATCAAACTAATTCAGTTGTAAAGTCCCTGGAGGCTGATTTTTAAAATGTCTGTCCCTCCTTCCCTGCTTCTACGCCAAGGCAATTTGGAAAGTAGTAAGAGAAGGATCATTGGTTTCATAAGCATCTACATACTAACTCTCTAAAAAATGATCAATGACTCTCTCTCTGGGAAAAACAAGTAAGAGTTAAAAAGAAAACCACTGTATTTCTTTCGTGTTTTGTAGTAATTTGTGATTTGTTGAATACCCCAGATAATGTTTTCCAGTGACAAACATGGTATAATGTACATTGTATAGGCAAGATAACATAATCATTAACAAACAAACAAACAAATTCAAATGCACAATTATACAAATGCTTTGCTACAAATCTCTTAAGGCAAAAGCAATGAGATATGTTTAGATTGGTGGGTAATAATGTAGTTAATGTCATCAGTGAATCTAGGTGGTATAAGATACTAAAGGAAGAGCTTATTGTATCTACACAATTATACAAAATTGCAAATCCAGGCAACCTAAATATTCATACAGCTGGCATTATAAACTTGAAGCCACAGACTTTCTGGAAATTACTGGAAATCTGAGAACTGCTGCTATATTACATAAATAACTCCAGAACTTTAAAAAAACCAAAACAAACAAAGAAAAAAACCCAAAGAAAACAACCACCCCAAAGATCTGCATACCTTATAATCTCCAAATGAAATGTGTTTTCTATAGCTTATGTCCAGAATTGTTTGGATTTCTCAGGTAAGGCCATCTTATGCCTTAGTATGAAAAGTGTTCTTTCACTTGTTGAACAACTATTTCTTTCTATGATAAAGTTTCCTTCAGCAAGTGCAGTTAAAATAATCAAGGCCTAGGTCTAAAAGGTTAATTGAAGTCACATAAACAAATGGAGACATGGAGCTCTGAAAACCTTCCATAGGGGTTAAGCTTCTGCTGGCACGGCTGTCAATCCTCCAGCTAGGAGGCAATGCTGCTGGCTTTGCCTTTAAGGGCCCAATAGGGGCTATATCCATGAAAATGTCACGTGTATAGCTATAGATGAGTCACACCTTCAGACCTTTCCACTTCTAAATTCAGCTAATTAGCTGATCTCTGTCTGTACCCAGTTCAAGCCTCCTTTTTAAAATTTTTTTTTAATGTTTCATTTTACAAAGAGGACCAAGCAATCTTTGCCCCTGCTGTGCAGATAATCTAAGTGCCTTTTATTTTAATCAGGATGCATCAGATGTAACTGGTTTTAGCTGATGTTGTTCCTTAGGAAATAAGATCAGTTCACAGTCATGGCTAGTATTCCCCCTTTAGGATCTAATCTACTTGGGATGAATTGTCTTGTGTCTGTTTACAGCTTCTTTTGCATGATTTGTGGTATTATACATTAGGTCTGTCAAATTCTAACTGTGGATTGGACCTATTTATTTTCAACTAAAACAACGGATCTTTGAATGTGGAAATGTATTGTCTTCAGGTGTTCTATATCTCTGCCATAATTCTACTCTGCATGTATAGCCTCACATCTTGCTCAGGTGTCTACAAAGTGGGTTGCTCTAGAAGCACCTGCCCTTGATACTTAGAATCCCAAATCTGTCTACCTGGATCATTTATTCCACATTTTGATTTCAGTTCCTCTTTCCTGTATTCAGTGTTAGTGTGATTTGTAGTTAGAATGTGATTCTGTGGTGGCCAAACTAAATGCAAGCTTAAGTGTTGAACAATAAAAACACAAACCTCACAAACAGTGTTCATCAACTTCTATTTGTCCCTCATCTTCTCCCTGGTCTTTGCTTCCTTCAGTTTGCATGGTCGTTTCCGTGTTTGAAGGTTGTGTGGAATACAGTGAAAATGTACTTTGTGTCACCCTGGCCTAAGGTGCTTTGCTGAAGCCAAATATTCTCTGTTCTGGTATCACCTCATACAAGTCAAATCATAACCAGGAAAGGCTTTCCTCCATGAATGCTGTTCAAACCTCGTCAGAATACTTAATTTAAAAATATATTTAATGACTTCTTCAACAAATGTGTATTCTAGGCAACCCATAAAATCTAACATTATTTTTCACCTAAAGCCTCTAAACAAAAAGTATTCTCAAATACTACTGGAAATACAGACAATCCACATGGGTTGCCCTGTGGGGACTACTGAACCACGTATCCCAGAATCCCAAGTGCCTCAGGTAAATGTTATACCACTTAGTTGGTCAGGATCAATCATACCTGCAGCTGATGACTGACTAAGGGGGAAGAGACCCTGTGTTGGTTAAGTATGAAGGCTCCCAGTTTGCTGTGTTTGAGTAAGTAAACGCTCTTACTTGAAAAACAAGCTACCTTTTTTTTTTATTATTATTGTTGCAGGCACTTGATCCTAGTTCCTTTGTGACTGTGCAGCAAAAAATACTGCTACATGGTATATTGCCTTTTGTGTTGCATTCTCTCCAAATTCAGCATGTTAATTCAGAGGGATTTTTGGAAATGGCAAAGCTTCCCAATTCATTTGCCATTATTTTTGAAGTTATAAGGGAAAAACAGTTATATGAATCCAACTCAGAAGCATTTCTATTAAAGAAAGAAAGCCTTTTTAGCAGGAGTAGCATTATTTCACGTATTTGTTGCTATATATACATACACTATATCCAAATTATCCTAAGTTTTCTGTCAGCTTCAGTGTCTTTTTCTCTTCAGGAAGCTATGCATTAAGATATAATACAAAATAGCAAGAAAAGTCTCCATTTTTAAAGACTAGGTGATTTCTCCGCCAGGGGAAGTGTAGAGTATATTTCAGAAATTGGTGGTTGCAACACTGGGGAAATAAGAGCAAATAATAAAAACCTATTCCCAGCACTTAGAAGATAAAATAGTAATCTTTGTATATTTCTAACCACTAAAAGAGAGATGATTTGCAGTTGTCTTCACAGCTGGGTAGAGAGGCTGAGGAGTTTATATAGCTTCAAAAATGGAGCTTGATGAGGTTACGTAATTGTGTGACTAGGTAGGAGTGTTCCTGCAGTTGAAAACTATCACTGATGATACAAGTCTGAAAGTGGTCAATTTTTGGTAGCCTAAGGATGGGTTAAAGACTGTATGCTCCTGTGGATTCCATAACTGTACTTTCTGAATCCGACACTTCAATATGCAATGGCTAGGAAATTTTGCTTTTGCACTTCTCTGAAACGCAGAAGATCAAAGAGACAATGTTGAGCAGGATACCTAGGATTCACTGCTTCTGGTGATCCTGAAATCCTTGTGCTCTGGTGTAAACTATATTACATGTGCTGGTTTTCTATGTTTTAAACTAAACTATGGTATCAGAGATACAATTCTGTGCCTTTTGGCCTTCTGCACTACACTTTTAAGTGTGTTAAAGGATGCTAGAAAGTAATTTTTGCATTGGCGGTATGTGAGTGGGAAGTGGTTGTTCTGGGAACCCTTCCAGACTAGTTGCAGGGCTGTAGCTGTTGCAGGGCACTTGACAAGTGATGGATGATGTAATTTGAATCCTTCATGATACTGACACTAAAAAAGAAGCCAAATACAAATATCAGTGTCTGTTTGGAGAGGACATCAGAATTGCAGAGAGAATATGGATATTTCTCTCCCATTCTGTCTCGTCCCTTGCCCCTACTTAGATCTGACTTCATTAGGGGAAGAGGACATGTATCTGAGGATGTCAGCTACAGAATAAATGCTCTCCTCCTACTCCTTGTTGAAGGCCTTTATTATCTACTTGCCTGAAGGACTCAGAGGTTCCCTTGGGCTGCATGTGACCAGAAAGTGGAATATTGAACATCTTTAAGCAAATTTCTGTTAGATGCAAATAAATGGGGCCTAATGAACCATACATTTAAAAAATGAAGGTGCAAGCCACTCTAGTACAAGTGTGTATACAGAGAAAGATTTTCAAAAGAACCTGAGTGAGAAAGAAAGTGTAGATGAGCGGGCCACCACTGTGAATTTTAGTGACAGATGGCTGCTAAGACAATCCATGCTAGATGATAAATGACTATACATTAAAGCCTACAAACCACAAATAAACACTAAAAATGCCTCCAAGAAACATTTGAACAGAAGTTTAATAATCATACAAAATTACTAGTAAATAAAGAAGTAAAAGATGTTAAAAAGAAGAAAGGCTTGAACATAGAATAAACATTCTTCTAACGTAAGGGAGGGATGGACAGGTATGAGACTAACCAGAGCTGTCAGTGATGAACTTAATATTACAATTATTCCAGTCCCTGAGAAATCAAAAGAACCTCAATGACAGCTGGTAAATCCCCCTAGAAGCAGGTACTTCTCATGCCCAATAACGTGGGTACAGACTAAATCCTGCAAAATCAAACTCTGATGTATAAGGTAGGACAAATTAGCCACAGACAAATGGGAAAGGATAATGAAAATGAGTAACGATAAGCTATTATGAGTTAGAAATTTTAAGATAAGGTTGTAATATTTGTCAAACAATAATGGAGGCCCACTGTTGAGCTGAAGTAAATGACATTAAATTAATAGACTTCAGGAAAAGCAAATGACATAAAACCTCATAGTATGATAAACATCTATCTCAATGGGCTAGTTGTGACAAATGACTATTATGGGTAATTATTTTTTACTGGTGTAGTTATTTTTTACTTTGTACTGGTCTCTTCAAAAGTATACAGCTTCCAGACTCTATAATCTCAGCAATTCCTTATAAAAGAAGCAAATGGCACTGACAGCTACTGCAACAGGAGAACTCAGTTGGAGAGTGTTTATTTTAAGAAGTAAATCATGTTAAAAAGACACATTAATTTTGTAAGAAAATAGCAGCGAGAATAATTTTCTACAGGCAGAGGTTTACCATATGAAAAGGAATACTGTCATAGGTAACTCTTGTAACAAGACCTGTTCTCCATCAGAGAATACTAGTGTATTGATACTAAAATCTAAATTACAGTATTAGCAAGAGCTAGAAGTTGTTGAAAACCATTAGGCATAGGGAGATTTTGATTGAAATAACAGAACAAGAAAATGGTAAATTCAGTTTAGAAGACACTGGACCTGTATTAACAGATCAATAGTGTTCAATAGTTTGTATGTAACACCATGTCAAATGTGATTTGGCCTGACACACCCATGACATTGTTACTTACTTTTTTTTTCTCCAAAATTTTTTCCTTTTTTTCTGCAAACTTTTTGCTTGTGTACATGCAGAAAACTGATTTTCCCTTTTTATCTCTTCAAAAAGATCACACAAACAGCCATATAATGTTGAGTACTAGTTGAATTTCACTGCAAATATTTTATCTAAAAGCAGACAGAAGAGAGAACATAATCTCAAATGATTATGCTGATATATCAATTATAGGATGCCACACCATTCTCTAAGGGAACAGAAGCTTAAGCCTAAAATTCTTCACCTTCTATATGTGTGATTCATAGTCTTGCTGTTGTATCAATTTTTTATTGTAAAATGCAAAAGTCATCTTTTTACCTTTTGGTCTTCATACAAAGCTTATCAAGAAATTATTATTACAAATTGCAGTGCCACGTCAGACCAGTGGTCTTTCCACTGCTGTGTCCTTTCTTTGATCTGGGTTCTTTTGCAATCTGTATAACACTTCCTTAACTCCTTAGTGCTTAAACATGCCAGTCATTTCTGTGCAAACCCAAGCAAACTGTGTAAAACCAAACAAATATTAAGACACTTAACAGCTGCATAGTGTTGGGCAGTGATTGAGTTTCATGTATTAGGAGATATTTGCCCTCACCCAGCACAAACCAGACTTCAGGCTTCTGAATCAGCAGACCTATTCCAGCTCACATTGTGCTGATTTTACACTGATGAAAAGTTTATTGTCTTTAAAGAAGGCTGGGCTCGTTTATGACAGCAGAACTGGATTACGCTCGCAACGTGTGGGATGAAATGGAAGAAAAAAGTAATCTGACAATAGGAAGCTTGTTTTAATCAAGACAAATCTGTAATTGCAGTCAGATCATAAGCAAAGAGAGTTCATTTATGTGAAAACATACATTGGATACTGTAAAAACAGAATACTGTTGGGACCTGCGTATATTATTTGATACATCCCTTTTAGAAAGTTACTTAGCAGAGCATTCCAGACACTACTTAGCAGCATTCTAATTCCAGGGTCCCAAAATAATGGAAAAAATTAATGTAAATTGAGAATGAAACCCTTTGGGGTTTTTTTATTTTTTATTTTTTTTTATTTAGCAGAACTATCTTCATGCCCAAGAATAGTGAAGTTACTAACTTTATCTGTCAAAATATTGTTCAACTTGCAGTTATTTCACTTTATTCATGCCTGTGAGGACTTCATGAAGTAAGTTTATCAAGTTTTCTTTCTGACAATGTATTACTCATAATTAGCTCATACCTTAGAAAACTAGGAACTCTTAAAAAAGTAATTTCATCTTTGAAGTTGAATATTTAACAACCAAAACCAGAATAAGTATGCACAGATCAAACAAAGGTAATAACAAAGTGTTATCTCTCTTGCCCCCATTTTTTTAATACTTGTTTTTTGATAAATCTTAACTTTAGGTAAGATAAATCTTACCTTTCTCTGCAACAGAGGAAAAAAATTTTGTTCCCTGATTGTATTATCAAACTAATTGATTTTTACAAAGATGCTATGGCTATTAAAAATATCTTATCAAAACAGAAAAATCAGTTTATGGAATGCATTAGCATTCATGACTGATAATGCAAATGTGTATTATGTCACGGTACACTCAATATACCATCTGCTCCAGAAAGAAAAAACATCTGTTGGTAAATGTAAACTGTGGAGCTTATGTGGCATGCAATATGTTCAGATACTGTATGGAATAAATAAATTGGACGTTGACAATCTATTGTGTTAGAAGCATTTGACTGCTTTCTTATGTTGAAAACAGGAAGAGCTCAGCTGCAAGTATTTTTGAGATGGTAGAGGAAATTATTGTGCCATGTCCCATCCAGATGGCTTTTGCTGAAGCCGGTCACTGACAGGCTGCTGCAATCATCATCTGCAGTTTTAAGATGCTTTAACATAGCATGGACATAGATGATTGTGCTCATCTACAGTAGAAGTTTCTGTGCTTGAATTTGCATCATGATGATGAGACTGCAATTTGTGATATTGTGGGAACTGGTTGTGTTTTCTGGCTTATAGGATGAAAATCATGATCATAAAACATATATTCATATGTATGAATGATAAAGAAGACGTGCATCTTTAATAATGCATCAACACATGAATATAACTCTCTATTTTCAATGTGCTGCACAAATATGAAAATAGAAAATGGGCAGTAGTTTTAGAATTCTAAGGGCTTAAAAAATCTAATCTAATCTTATAAAATCTAAAATCTAGCCCTTGTAAAATTGAATGCTTTTTAGTTTGGTTTGGTTTGTTGGTTATTTTTTCTGATTTAGAATATCCTTATCCAACTCATCTGTTCAACTGATTTTAGGTGCTTAGACAAAGAAATTCTCTCTTTTTACAACTGAGTGGAACAGCTGAGGCAGAGGTGAAAGTCTAGGAACACCACTGTTCTGCATCCATATGCTGTCATAGAATAGGATAGCACCAACTTCAGAAAGTTTCTTGACCACTTTCCATCTGTTCATTGTCAGCGCATGGGAAGCACAAAGCGTTTTTAACATATTTAACAAACTGTTAAGGATGCAGAAATTAATATTTGAACATATATCTAAAAAGGCAGAAAACTTACAAAAATGTCAGGATTTTTATTTCAGTTTAAATCTTTTTTTTGTTCTCCACATTGTGAGAAGGAATTTACCATAATCTTTTGTTAAACAAGTCATACTAATGTTTGTTCTAGTGATGGCTTGCAGGTTCTGCTTATTTAAGCATCTTAAACTGCTAATGTTTATTTGCGAGGGAACAAAAGCCATTCTGTTGTATACCCAATGCTGGTGTTACTCCATTTGGAGTAATCCAAATGATTGGGAACGCTTGCTGAAGAAGGAGATTTGGGCTTCTGTAATTATTCTCTGCAAGAACCCTTATGATGCTTTCATAGTCAGTCTCCCCATTGCTTTCGAACAGCTCTTAAGCTTTTTACTCCAGTGTTGTCCTTGCGTGTCACTGTTTCTTTTCTTCAGTTTTCCAGCATGGTCACATTCATCTTCAGGGCACAGATAGCAATGGAAGAATGCTGCAGACAAAATATGTTGAACTATTTGTTTGGATCAAACTCATCAGTCTACTGTTCTTCGTGGTACTGCTAATACCTGTGGTACTCTTGACTCCATGTATCCATTATCTGAGAGAGCTTTTTGTCCTTAAAGAGGTCAACTGAAGCAAGTCCCACAAATCTTTGTATTAGTGTTAGTTAGCACATTTAGTCACCTGCAACAGAACTGACTGACCAAACGCATGAAAAATCTTTGCAATAATAAACACTAAAACCAGGGAGATGTAGCAGTTCTTAAAAACCGCATGTTAAATTGTTTCCAAATATTGCTACGTTGTAAGAAGTATATATATATATATATAGATTGATATTCAAAGTACTAAAAGGGATCAATGTGTGGACTAAACTCTTTGCTACATGTGATTTCCCCAGCTGTACTACCAGTGGGGAAACCACTACTTACTGTAGTAAAAGTACCTATGTTTAACCCATTATCTGTGATTTAACTGAGCCACGCATCTTCTCTTAGTAGACCTAGCTTAAACTTTTGCTTGTGTCAATCTTTCCTAGGACTTGCGGTTTATTCTCTACTCCCTTTTAAAATATTGGGGAGCAGATACGTTTTTCAGGTCTCCTCTGTACAGAGATAAACTCTACTGTTGAACATAAATGGTTTAGAAAACTCCAGAGAAGAAAAAGGCAACAGTGGTTTTGATAAGCTCCAATTTGTCAAAAAATAGATTTGGAAATATGGACAGGTTTACAGCTACCTTGCTGTAAGAAATAAAAGCACATCCCAAGATACCAATTCCCAGATCTATCTTTCTTAGTTGAAATAAAGATAAGTTAACAGAATGGACATCAGCCTTAAATATCAATCACTACATTAAGAGCTCTCTTCTCTTTTTCGTATTTGGACTGTATGTTGGACATAGGAATGACTATGTACTAAAGCAAAAAATAGCAGCTAAACAACCTTTGCCAGTAAGAATAACATGCTTTTTTTGGAGGAGTTTAGATGGAAAATGTTACAGCACATCCAGTAGTGGAGACCAGACAAATGATGTAAGAACAATAAAAATGCCCAAGGGACAGAAGGCGTTGAAGAAAGATATAGTTGAGTATCAGCATCCATGCAGGGGCACGCAAACATTGCCAAAGAATTTGGCCTCTAAGTGCCAGCATATAAATTAGGAACAGTTGCTGGGCTAAGAATGGAATGCTGTGAGGGACATCAGAGCTGAGCTTATGCTCTGTAGGAAACTAAAAATCCCACAGCAGCCCAAGGTCAGGAACTGACCACTGGTCTGCAAATTACAGCTAGACAAGATTAATATAGACAGCGTAGGAAAAAGATAGTACTTTAGATCTCCTCATTAGAGTCCTATGGTGCAGTGATGAGTCGAAGAATGCAAAGAAGTGCATAAAAAAAAAAAAAATTATTTTAAAATTTTTATATTTGCTCAGTCATGGAATTCTGAAATAATTCATAGCAGATTTAAAGGTGATACGGCCTTTGGATGCAAAAGGCAACTAATTGAAAGCTTACACAACATAGGAGACTTCTACACTGAGTGATTGTCCTAACAGCAAATCAAAGTAATGTTAAAAACATTTGACAAAAATTTAGAAGTTATAAAAAAAAATATCAGCAGTAAAGTTCAGAAATTATTACTGCAGTATTTCTGCTTGAGGAAACAAAAATAAAACTGTAGCGATACGATCAGTGTTTTTTATACTACTTAATGTAAGTTGCACTCTGTGAATCTGGGGACCTTCTTAAACAGGTGTTTACACTTGGCAGCAAACATGGAAGTGTGTGTTGAATAGTAGGTGTTGGTGACTGCTGTGGAGATGCAAAATACAACTCCATCATTGTAAATCTGTAGAATATGTCAGAAATCTTGTTTGACAGTCTTTAAAATGAAGGGGGAAAGTCTGAAGAAACAAAGGGATTGAATTCCAAGAAGCAAAGGGCATGTGGGGAGTGAGTCAGTAACAGAATTCACAAGAAGCTGCTCTCTCCTGGGAGAGAGCAGAGGTGCTGGCAGTTGACAGGCCAAGATGAAGGGTTGTCTTATATGCCTGACAACAGTGGAAAATGGACATAGAGGAGCTGGAGGAGTAAAAATTTTAAAAAATAATGCTTTAGTGAATAAGGTGTGAAGAGAGCAAGTTGCTATAAAGCTAAATACAAATAAAAGTGTGAAGTAAATGAAAGGCTCAGAAGGAATCAAAACAATGGCTGTAATTCTCCAGATCTCAGTTCACCAAGCAGCCAGCCTGTCTTTTATGCCACGCTGCAACAGACAGGACAGTGCAGGAACTCTCTTCTAGTATAGCATGATATTTAGTTATGGTGCAGAATGCCATGTCTCCTCCTATGTGATCACAAAAATACTTCTCTTTTCTTAATCTGTTTTAAGATAAAAATGACACATTGCAAAGTCAAAGTAGATCTAAGGCTCGTAGGAAGCCTCCATTGCAAATACAAGATTCAGTGGTTAAAAAGGGATCAAAGAAATTAAAAAGCATTATGCAATTTACCTTTAGTTATGGAGGAGGATTTTCTGTAGCTTTCATGTTAGTTACATTCTTCACTTGAAAATGCTGCATTATTTATTGTATGCATAAAACTTGATTCTCTAAGGTCTGTGAAGAGCTTTTTTATTAAAAAGAAGTGGCAGCATGTTCTGTTTCTTGATATCACACCAACAGCAAACACTAAAGTCATGAGTGCTGCTACCTCCCTTGATTTGTATCAAGAATATATTTAAAATTTACATTAATTTTTTTTCAGAGGATCACAGTTCTAATAGACTGTTGGATATTTAAAATGTGAAAGATGACAGGTTGATTATTTTTGTTTGTACAACTTTTAAAGCTAAGAATGTAACATAAATAATACAGTATGTTATTTTCAACTGGTGAAGAAACAGAACAGCAGTTAACTCAGAACATCAATTCCTGTTTCTGGCTTTAACAGAGATCTCTTGCAGTATGGTAAACTATCATTTTCAGCTGGTGTCCACAAGATATGGATTTAGCCCTGCTATAACTTACATGTCTGCGGTTTCCTCACTGCTTATGTTCCACTTCTTTCTACTCATCTATCAATTATAGACATTTTCAGGTCATTCTCATTTCATTTTTTTTAAACACTCTCATTTTCAAAGAAGCAATGAAATATGAATGCAATAGGAATGCATAATGTGTAATGTGACACACCTGTTTGGTTTCCTTATTGCTAGAACTCAGCGGCAGCCAGCTCATGGATTAGATGGTGGTTATAGTTCCCCACAGTATCTCAGGAATCCATAAACTATTTTCTAGTTCCATATGCACTGATGATCCTAGGGTGGGTCTAATGCAGAGAGGAGAATTGGAAGCTGTGATGGTGACACAAGGCAGTTCCCAACGAGATGAAAGAGCCTGCTTGGAAACAGCTGAAGCACAGGTCTGGAAAGAGGAATGAGGGGAGATTAAAATAGGAAGCTGAAAGAGAGTTTACATTGCAAAATGTGGTGTGTTTCTCCACATCTGTTTATCTTCTCTACACTAGTCCTAATAGTGTTGTGTACTTTTAAACATTTCAATCGTAGTAATGCCTGAAACTTTTAAATGACATTTGAGTTGTCAAAACTCAACTGATTAAACATGGACTATTCTCCAGGGCGTTATAAGATCACATATGACGTTTAAGAGCTCACTAATACTTAAAACCTCTTTACAGTGTAGATTGGAATCATTATTTTCATTACATAGATTAAGGAACTGAGACACACAGTAACATAATCAGTTGCTCAAGGTACCTAGCAGCAAAGCAGGGAAAAAGTCTTGAATCTTAGTCCTGTCTTTGACATACTAGCCCACCCTGTGAAAACACTTGTTCTGATTGGACTAATTCTTTTTTATCTGGAATATATTACTAAGAATTTGTCAGGACAGATACTATTTTGAAAATGTTTGAAATGATGATGAAAATGATTACTATTTCCTTGTGGGAAGGAATCCTGAATAGAACCATGCTGACAAGTTTGCCATTGTGCTAATAATTCCCTGCTTGTGCTCAATGTTTACATAATTTTCTAAAACTACTGAAAGAACAATCACTTAAATCACAGGAACAAAACTATCTTTCATTTTCCTCTTTTAAAAATATCACTGGTTTTCAAGAGCATATGAAACAGAGATCTGTGATCCTTGTCCCAAAGGAAATGACCTTTGTTCTTCCTGTGGTTTTGGTCTCCATTTGTTTTCTGTTTCTTTTCTTCTGTACTTTATATACTTGAAAATTATTCCTGAAAGAATCTTTCCAAGAAACTATATGCCAGCTTGGCTCCCTTGGACACAAAGTGCATTAACAGGTGGGATGCATTAAGTACCTTTCTGGAGTGCATCTCCTGCAAGCTGAAGTGTGGTGAGTAGGAATAATCAGGAAATTTGCTCCAAAAAATCATTCTGGAGCTGGACAAAAACAGTAGCATAGGTGCATCCACAGACTCAAAAGGTATCATAAGATTTCTACATGCTAACCTTCTCTGTCTCCCTCTCCCCCTCAAAAACAAAACAAAACAAAAAAAAGCTTCAAAAGGTCTGCAAAAAATTATGTTCACTCTGTAAGTTTTTGGTGGTTTTCTGTTAGTCTGTCTTTTGCCTTGTTAGGAAAAGTGACTCTTGGGCACTGATGATATAAGTACAAATTAAAACTTAAAGAATGCAGAGCCAGTTTCACTGTTAAGTAAATTCTGCTAAGGTCAGTAATAGAGAATTTGGTCCCAAGAGCAACCTCTATTGTGCAGCTTAAAAATCCATCATATTTGCTGTTTCAAAGGAACTTTCTATCAGTAACAACTGTTACAGGAACAAAAACCAAGGGTTGCCCTTGTAAAATGTTCTAAATTCACTGATCCTTTTAGTGTAAGGTTAAGGGATTTGTTCCCTAACATTTTTACTGGGTTATAAGATCAAAGTTATGAGCAAGCATTAGCTTTTTTTTTTTTTTTTTTATCCTGCATTATCTGTCTTGTTCTTGTAGAAAGGCCTTCTGAGAGGTAACTAGCCTCTGCTTATGGAAGGCAGGATGGAACTCCACCTGGGATTTAGCATGATCATCACACATGGAGAATGCTAACAAATTATTCTAAAAGCCTGAGAGGTCTCAGAGTCTAATGTCTCAGACATCTCAATTAAAATGAATTAAAACCTACATTGAAGTTTTCTGTGAGACAAATATTCTAGTTTTCCCTCTCAAAAATACTTTTGACACCTAGACAAGAAAGATACCCAAGCAGCAAAGACAACTTCAGCCGTGCTGTGTGTTCTCGACTCATGAACCCGTATCTACTGTGATGAGTACTGACACAATGTTCTTTAAAACATTCCACTATAATGTTCTTCCCTTACCTCCTCCTACAGAAAATCATACTTGTTCACTGAAGGAACAGTGAGTATTCAGACTTGAATTAGTTTTAAAGTCTGAGACAGCTTTGAAGGCTAAAAGCTTGCAGACTATCAAGGTTAGAAATGGATGACTGTAAGACTCCTGGGAATCTCCCATTAAGAGTGGTAACCAGCTTTTGTTTCTTTCTCTGATCCACAGCAATGTTTTGAATAAAACATGAAAATGATCTCAGACAGATTAAAGGATTTTGTGATCTTTAACATATTTTTTAGCATTTTTATTCATAAGGTTTCTATGTTCAGACTTACAGAACAAACAGAACAGCTTTTGCAGGTGAAGGGATTGGAAAAAAAAAAAATTAATGAGCCTTTGAACAATGGTTTAAAAAATAGTTTCCAAAAACTCATGCAACAGTTCTAAGAACAGTTTATTCCCAATAAATGCCCAAGTTTGATTATTCCAAATTTATGAATTTCTTGTTTTGTAGTTCTAGAACTTTTTGCTCCAGAGGCCTGTTAGCTCAATATTATTGTTATGCTTATGACTTCTATCACAAATTCTATCAATTTGAAATCTCACAAATTTGGAGTTTCCCACATAATATTAAAAAATGGTATTTTTAGTTCACTTCTTTGCATGTAGATGATCCACTGCTCTTTAATTCTTACTTGAATCAGGAATACAAAGGATACAAATATGTTGATTTACACAGTAAGGTTAAAAGTAACAGGAAGGATCCTACCAAGTTTGAAGAGTTCTTGAATAATTCTCTGATTTCCTGCAGCATTTGTTCATCCTCTGCATACTTGCCCCAGATAGAACTTTATCTAAGCCTGCAATTTCTGTCTGGGCTTCCTGAAGCAAATTTTCCTATTGCTGGAGATAATTTAGTTCAGCAATTTCAAAGGGGTTTTAATTGTTTGTTTTGTGAAATCAGCTAGCTAGATTTATAGTAATGAGATAAGGAATTATTTTTCCTCCATTAGCGTACAGCTTTCTTTGCATGATATTTAGATAATACAATATAGAATAGCTCCCAGCTGCATGAGTGCCTTAAATATACAACATGTCCAACAAGACAATAACTGGCAATAAGAATCTTCTATTTAATGATTGCTAGTATTGAAAACCTTTATAAAAAGAATGTTGTTTTTCAAGAACATGGTACAGCTGTCATTTCACCATTCCTATGATATGAGACATATGACTATGAGAAACTTGTTGGGCCTGTGGCATCAAGATACATGCCAGACTGTTCACTAGGCCGGTTGTATAAGAGGTACAGGAAAAGTTACAAGCTGAAAAGATCCTGGTTTATTATGGGCTATGAAACTTCTGGGCTATTAATGAACAACCACTACACTGTAGTTTCAGTGAAATTAAGAAAAAGTAGGACTAGTTATTTATCTGTCTTTTCATAGGCTGTGCTTAGATATATTGAGGACCATTTAAATGAATGCATCATCAGTATAATCCCAAAAATAACAAAATGATAGAATCAGCATCTGCTGGTTTTTAGAGGGGTTTTTTGTTTTTTTTTTTCTTTACTACAGTACAAAACAGAGCAAAAAGCAAATCACTGCCAACTGCATATATAAGAAGACATATCTTTGTAAATATCTAAATAATTGTTAAAAGAAACTTCCTAATTTTGTACAGTAAGTAGTGCAAACTGGAAAGTATTATGGTTCCAAATGTGCTGCTTTCTCAGTTCTGTAATCAATGCAAAGATATAATGGGCTTTATTTTAAAAGAGGATTCACCCAAGTGTATTGTGTTTGTTTTCATGGGTTTGTAAGACATCAGTTGGATACCTTCTAAAGCATTTGAAAAGAAAAGTATAATTTTTCGCAGACGTACCACTGGGATTTATGTAAGCATGCAAAAATTTTTTTACATTTTTTGGCTTGGTAGCTAATAATTCTTCCTGAAAATCAACATATTTCATACCCCCACCCCCTGCGACCTTTCTCTTGGACCAAACACATTGATCTGACTACACAGGTAGTCAGCATCTGCAATGATGGCTGAACTTTCCAAGGGTGTGGTTGCATCTTTGCCAAGGTCATATACCACCATGCTGACCTAGATGCAAGCCAATGACTAAATCACTATCTACTACTTTTTTTCTGCTCCAGCAAGATATGATGTGTACCCATCAATGTTGCACTGCTATGGGAACAGAAAAGCTGTGCAAAGACTGTGCCTCCTCCATGATGCTGCTAGACTGTGCCAAGCAGCCAGGAGTTGTCCTAGGCATTCTGTACGTGTGGAAATATCCCATACAGCTATTTTACATGGGTTCATTTTTGGACCCACTTATTCCCTGTAAAGAATTTTTCTTTCTTTAATCTGCCTTGGAATCACGGAATCATGGAATTTTCAGAGTTGGAAGGGACCTCTAGAGATCATCTAGTCCAACTCCCCTGCTGATGCAGGAATGCCTAGAGCACATTACTCAGGACTGCATCCAGGCAGGTCTTGAAAATCTCCAGAGAAGGATTACACTCAAACACAAAAAGACAGAAATACAGAAGCATAGGTTCACTTTCAAATGAAGCCAGTGAGAAAGAGCTGTTACACTTTAAACTACCGCCAAACTTGTTTTACAAATGCTTCCTGATATAAACAAGTACTAAAACTAAAGCTTTCAGGAAGCATGAATGCAATATAAACTAGTGAAGAACAGCTCATAAGAGGAAATAAATTATTCAGTTTGATACCTCTGTTTTACCAAAAATGTATCAAGCAGAAAAAAAAGTCTACATAAAGAAGTGCCAGAATATTGTTTTGCTTTAAGAATGTATTTTATATCCGGGGATTCACGTTTCACACTAGATGTAGGATGTGCTGTACGCTGATGAGAGACGTAAATATGAGCAGGGTTATAGTAAGATGGGCTGGCATTATGCTCTTCCCTTAGTTATTCCAGTCCCTAATTAACTGGGCATATTTATGCCTTTTTTAGTACTTTCCTTTTGCTCTATTCTGATAAATGTCCATGTAAGCATGGAACATGCCTAAACCATTAATACTTACATATTAGGGTATCGTTTTCCTCTCTCTGAAAGCAGCGCTGACTTCTCAGAGATGATCCTCTTGATTATTCAGAGTGATGATTCCTTAGAGTACACTTAAATGAGAGATGACAAGTACCTTAGAGCCACCCCCAATCTTCCACTCCATGTTCACACTCCATTACAATGAACTCTGGTAGAGTAAGACCCTGGAGAGTAATGTTTTTACAGTCTCATTACTATCTAGTGTATTAGACCGTGGCAAAAACATAGCTTAATGAAAAATATATCCTGTTACAGTGAATGATCACCTGGCAGCAATGGTTATTTTAAAACTTTATCTAAGGCCTTTAAACTAAGCTTTCACCATCTGTTCTACCTACTAATTATACATGCAAAAAGAACATAATTCACAAGTGTATCATAAAAGTGGATAATGTAATTGATTAAATGATATTGCTTCGTGTATGTGTGTTTGGTTTTTCAGTGCCTCTGTTTTGCTTTTTAGCTCATAAATCACTCTGAATACATTGTACAGTGACTTTTTCTTGGCAAACAGACAAGAGATGTATTCTCTCACATTTGAGGGGAGGCAATGAACTGATGATAATGATGGATGGAAAGAGAATACCAGAGAGGTACAAATACTGTCAAACATCAAGTATGGATGCTCCAGTTCTTTGAAGGAGTTGGACCAACCTGCTCTCTTGCGTTACTTCAGAACATGAAGACCTACTTGGCAACTGTCTTAAATTAAATAAAGAGCAATGAAGAAATTGCGTGTTTAAATGGCATCTAACAGTCTGCATATAACCTTTTGCATGACATTACAATATCTGTGCATTGTTATGAATGGAAATCTTGGAGCTTTCTTTTGTGAAGTCATCCAGGTACTTATATTACTTTCAAAATTCTACAATGAATTCCATTTCTATTACATGCTAAGATTAAGTTCAACTTGTCTAGGGCCTTAGGGAGGGGAAAAAAAGTCTTCATGTTAAAACAGCTACGAAAAAAGGAAGAGGCACAATAAGTGGAAAGAAAAATTACCTGTAATTTCTTACCACAAATAGGAAATTAACTGAGTTCACAGATTTCAAATAATAGTAAAACCTGAGAATAGTATAGCCTTTTGTGGTGGTGCAACCCCCCCCTCCTTGGCCACTCGGTACTTGGTGCGATTCTCCATCCCTGGGCCGCATACCAACCTAAGGAATGTCAGGCATGAATTGCAGAAAATTAAAGAACAGAGCATTAAGGCACTCAACATACCTGGCTCTTGCTTCCCCTATCACTTGGGGATATCACTCCCTGACAGCCCAGTACATATGTATCTGGGTCATGGCCCAAAGGGAATTGGTACCAGAACTTGCAGATCTAACAAGTTTGGGGCTTGCACATTCCATCATCCGAGTTGGGTCAGAGTGGAAAATTACCTGACAAAAGTCAATTATCTCAGACCCTATAAGTAGCGATTCAAGTGAAGACCCTTTGAGCTCTTCTGGATCGCAGCAGGCTGTGGCCAGTACCTCCCCTGAGTCGGGACACTCTCTCAGGCAAACTTCGCGAAGACTAAGGACCAGGGCAAGACAATCCTTCTCGAGCCTCAATTACCACCCGTTGAGGAATGCCGATGCATTGTGAGTATTTAACTCGGAAGGGAAATTTTAACTATAGACTAGCCTCTCCTTCATCCACCTCTCCATTTATATGTTTGTATGCATTAGCTTTATAGATGTGGATGTTCTTCCATTTTCTGTGCACATGTAGGAGTTAAAAGGGGTACCCACTGACTAAATAAGTCATGCGATATTAAGAGATCTTCAATCTCAGCGGTTATAAACTGTGGTGTGTGTGTGTTTGTGTAAGTGTGTGTGTGCGCGCTCATATGCTTTGTTTATATGTATATACATTAGTCTGAGATCTGTGCTTTGCTCTCGTATTAGTTTGGGATACCTTATAGTAAGTTAGCATGAATCTTGTCATCTTCGAATCTGTAATCAAGTTGCTGTTCATTTATTTAGTTAAATCACTTTGTAAATTCTTAAATCAGTTAATGGTTAAGAGCCGCTAAAACTCAATCTCTTGATCTGTCTCAAATCACAAATAAAACTGAACTGCTGCTAAATCATAACTGTGTCTGATACTTCCATCCCACGACACCTTTAAAATACTTAATTTCCTTAAAACTAGCAGATTTTAGTGAATCCACAGAAAACTCCAGTTGGGAACTGGTACCCTAACCTAAGGTCTGTTTTGATGAGAGCTTGCTTAGGCAAGATGAAGTAGAAATTTCAAGTGACTTCTACAAAGCTCTAGTAAAATTGAAGATTCCCTTCAGATTCTTCTGTTTGAAGATGTACTTAGTACTAACTGCACTTCCATTTCATTTTCAGTGTTTCTCCAGTAGCTTTTCTACAGTAATAAACTTTATGTATATTTTGCTACCCATGCTGTGTCCTAAGTGTGTATATAAAACACATTTCACAAGAATGCATTTGTTTGAATGGATGAAAGAAAATAGTCTTTATGAAATCTGTTTTGACAGATGTCTAAAATTAAGCAGAAGAAAATGTCATTCTTAAATTTTTAGCATTCTATCCATTTAGCAGTCTATGCATTTATGCTGTAGTTTTTGTGATTCCCAACAGGTTTTAGCCAACTTCCTCCCAAACAGCTCTTCTCTATTGTTACCTTTGTCTCCTGATTTAAGGAGATAAGGAGAGAAAGTTCTTTGTGACATTAATGTATATTTAATCCAGTTCATTACTTTGGTAGTTTGGCCTCAATCTTCTTCCAAGGGCTGTAGTACACACCCCAGTCATGTCCTGTCATGTCTTTTGCGCTTTCTCTAATACTTCTTTCCCTCATTCTGACAGGTAATTTAGATAGCCTGCCACATACCTTCCTTGCATCTGATTCCACTAGATATGAATGGATTGAAAGGTGGAATGCAGTGAAACAAAACAATCTGTAGCATGTTTGATTATTTTAATAAGTATTTAAAAATATTTGTATTGACTTCACAAGGATTTCCTAAGTATTAGCAATGCAGTCCAGACAGGGCACTACTGTGATTTTGCCAGGAAATAACATGTGGTTATTTCCTGGAGAGGGGTTTTTAATATCAATAAATAATATTTTCCTCTTCTGCTATTACATAAAAAAGAAATTTATGCTTAACATATGTTTGCTGGTGTATTGGGTTTACACGGCAAGGTTTTGGTAGTGGGGGGGCTACAGGAGTGGCTTTTGTGAGAAGTTGCTAGAAGCTTCCCCTGTGTCAGATAGACCCCATGCCAGCTGGCTCCAAGACGGACCCACCACTGGCCAAGGCTGAGCCCATCAGTGACAGCAGTAGCGCCTCTGGGACAACATATTTAAGAAGGGGAAAAAAAGTTGCTGCATCACAGCAACTGCAGCCGGAGAGAGTAGTGAGAATATGTGAGAGAAACAACTCTGCGGACACCAATGTCGGTGAAGAAGGAGGCACTCCAGGCACTGGAGCAGAGGTTCCCCTGCAGCCCATGGTGAAGCAGGTTGTCCCCCTGCAGTCCATGGAGGACCCCACACCAGAGCAGGTGGATGCCCGAAGGAGGCTGTGACCCTGTGGGAAGCCCATGCTGGAGCAGGCTCCTGGCAGGACTTGTGACCCCATGGAGAGAGGAGCCCACACTGGAGCAGGTTTGCTGGCAGGACTTGTGACCCTGTGGAAGGGACATATGTTGGAGCAGTTTGTGAAGAACTGTAGCCTGTGGAAAGTACCCACGTTGGAGAAGTTAATGGAGAACTGTCTCCCATGGGTGGGATCCCACATCGAGTCTGTTTTGCTCATGATGATAATTGGTGACTGATCTCTCCCTGTCCTTACCTCGACCCACAAGCCTTTTGTTATATTTTCTCTCCCTTGTCCAGCTGAGGAGGGGGAGTGATAAAGCAGCTTTGGTGGGCACCTGGCATCCATCCAGGGTCAATCTACCTCCACTTCGAGGTAAAATAAACATATGATGGAGTGCTAAAAAGCAGCCATGAAATGCAGGGAAGCTTAAAACCCTTGTTAAATCCTTAGATAAGTACATAACAGCCAGAATCTGCAACCATGTATTGCTCAGGAGAGCAGACAAAACAGGCAGGTGTCAACCTATATAAATCAATAAAACTCATAAATTAGGCAGTGATTCTTCATCTTAAAATGTACAGATATATGCAAAGTCTCGTTTACTTCACAGGGCTGAGCCACAACACATGTAAGGGGATTGGAGGTCCAAGCACAGATTGTAAAATAGTGGGTTTAGAGCCTTGGGACTGGAGCCAAAGCCACTCAAATCAGTGGGGCTGATTTACAGGGGACTGTTAATTGGCCCCTGAATTATTTATTCTGAATACCGAACAGATATTCTTAAACCTGTTGTTCATGAACATAATTTTTGCAACTAGCCAGTCCTCTGCCATTGGTATACTGGCACATTGTGTCAAAAGGAGCTTCACAAAAGACACTACAGTCCAAAACCAGAAAAATGCCTAATTATACTAAATTCAGAGCAGGTTGTTATTTGGGGGGTTCATTAAACTAACTCAAGCTGATGAACCATTTACTTTTGTTGCTAAAATGTTCATACTCTTCTAGAAGTCAACAGCAACTGAGCAGTTTTCTAGCAAAAAAAGAAATTAAACCATTCCAGATGCAAATACCTCCAATCTAACTGCTATGTGGCCTGTATATTCAAGACCTGCTTTTATCTTCTTTTTCCTAGTTTCCAAACCACCGTTCTCCTTTCACATACTCTGTAGTCTGCTGTTCTACTATGCTTCTCTCCATTTTTTAAAAAGATTTATTTTAGATTGGATTTTCCTTCCTTTATATTGTCTTTTTGTTCATTTGTTTTTTAAACTTTAGTGGAATGTAATTCTTATACTAGAATCAGAGGTTAACTTTCAAAACCACAACTCCCTCTTAAGTTTGAAACTGGGAAAAGGAAAAAAGAAAACCTTATTATACTCAATCTTTAAAAACCTCAGGAGAGCCAGAAAAGAAATCTCCAAGGGTTCAGTATTTTTAAAAAGAGATTAATTCTTTCTCTAGACCAATAATTTAATATGGCAGATCTTTTGAGTTTTTCTGTAACCAGGGATCAGTCTTTTTTTACTTTCTAGTAAGGAACAACCACAGAGATACTGACTCAGCTTGACAGTGTTTATAGTACACGTTATTTAAACTATAATATAAATTATTTTGGGATATGAAATCAGTTGCAGAAAGAGTCTAAGAGGCTCCCTGATCAGTGATGAGAAATTGTTCACTAGATAACTGTAATTCATATGGCAATTGGCAGAGCAGAGCTGTTTTGGCCAGCTGCCCAAATTCACTTCATCACATGCTTAAGTTTAATTGGACTTTGTAGACCGACAGATTATAAAGCCAAAACGGGTTATTGGGATCATCCATGCTGACCTTCTTTGCAGCACGGGCTGGAAATCTTTGCTGGAAAAATCCCCATTCCAAGAACAAAAGTCTTTTCAGTCAGGTATCCACTTCTGCTGTAAAAACTCTGGTGATGAGCTGTAACAGTACCATTGACCCAGTTTTTCCTAACTATCCTTATTCAAATATCTTCCTTAACCAAAGCTTTATACCAGCTAATGCTGGCCACGGGTGGGGTGAGGCCTGCCCCGGCCTCCTGTGTTTTTCACTGTGAAGAAATGGCTCCCTGTGCTTTAGTGGCTGCCTCACAGTCTGCTGCCACACCTACATGCCAGCATGGGAGCAGCCCATGCAGAGAAGGTACTTTTCTTCTCCTTGCTTTTTCCTCCACCCTCAGAAACAAGGATTTCAAAATTTACCTTTCTGCCCTGCGGTGCCGGGACAGGGCTGGCGCCTTTAGAACGTTTAGCAGTGTGGTCTTGTGGGTGGAGGTGCCATGGCTGTGACTGAATTCCCGTTAGGGCCTGGCCTGGCCTGGCTCTTCTGGGGAGACCAGCTGCTGTCTCAGTCCTTCCAGCAAAACTGTGCCCATGTGTGGGAGCCAAGTGGCTCCACATGACACCAAAACATGTCTCCCATTAAACAAGGTCTCCTGCCTGGAGACGTCATGGTCTGGATGGAGCCCAGGAAGGTGGTGGGTCACTGGAGCTGGATTTTAAGATTTCTGAGTTCCCTTTAATTAGTCAGCAACTTACACAAGTACATCCTCAAATGCGGAATGTAGGTCTACTTTATAAGTGAGATTGTCAGTTAAATTTATATGAGTACATAAGGCATGCAAGGGTAGAAAGGGATTCCGTGTAATAGACTGACTGCTGATAGTCACACTTGCCATAGGCACCAAAAGGAAGTCTCCAATAACTGCTAATAAAAGGCTAGCTTTCAATGGCAACCAGTGCAGATATTTGGAAATCGAATGGTGTGCACTTCAAGTGGTGTAATAAGCACACTGAGAGTTTCCTTTCTGGCTCGCCAAACTTAAAATTAAGACTCCGTTCTCCATGCCTTGATTCTGCCTTTGGAAGTATACATGCTTGTAATTAATTCTAAAGGCTATTTACTTTTAGGAAGAAAGTATCTGTAAAAACGGAATGAATCGATACGTAAAAAAGAGAATAAGAAAAAACGTTCTCGATTAAAGTGAAAGAACAGTATTTGTGGTTTGGGGCTTTTTTTTTTCCAACATAAGAAGTGAGTAATAGCATAGAGTTATTTACTTTGCATGCTTGTACTTTCAGAAGTTGTAACATTCAGGCTTAAAATGACCATAGCTACAACCTGTATCTGTAATTGACCCTGATTAACATTCATACTCTGCAGCTGATGACAACAAAACTCAGCTGTAGCTTTAAGTTCCATGAGGGTCATGCTGACCACTTTCTTCATTTGATAATATATGAATAACCTTCTTAGACTAATACTAATTAACTTTGTACAGTTTCTGCTGTAAATTATTTTCTGAGCCACTTAGGATTGCTCTCAGCCAATTGCATACATGGCAAAAGGTTAATTGTTTGTGAAAGACAAAGAAAAGGGCACCTCTGTGACTCCCAGTAGAAATTAAGAAAATAATGAAATCTTTCTGTGGGAATACATCTACTTCATGTGTGATGTACTGACTGCAAAACTTCTATGATGTTCAAATACTTTCAAGAGCAATGTTTGACAAAAACAGAGTGTGGATTTATGTAAAATAATGGTATGGATTTCTGCTTTTTTCAGAAACCTGGCTGGTAACAGATGTGATGATTTAAGCTTGTCTGTTTTGAGAGGAATTATATCATGGATATATACAAAATGCATGTATTTTCTATGCTGATCAAGGCATGCTGCGTTGTTCAAATTAGCCTACAGAGTGCAGGAAAATTGTACTCCTATACATGGCAACCACTATCAGACAAATAGGGGTTGCATAATTATTGTGGCATGAAATATTTATGTGGCATATCATTACCAGAAGAGATGTGAATTGCCAGTTGCACCCAAAAAATAACAAAACAACCTGTGTGTGATGCCACACAATGATGTAGGTTTAGAACTTCTTTAGAGCTAATTAGAATGCAGAGTTTATAGAAACTTTTTTTTTTTAAGACATTTGTAATATATTGTCTCTTGTTTCTTTCTGACTTCCTTATGAAGAAACTAATCTACAGAGTTTTTGGTTGGAGAATCCTGAAAATAAAATAAAAATAATTTCAAAAATTATGTAAAAAAGCTTTTAAAAGTAAAGAAATAATGTGACCTTGTCGGGAAATTATTTCTTCATCCTTCACCCAAGTTACTTTCCTTCTGCTCAAGGAACAGTTGTTTCCTTCTTGCTTATGCTACTATTTGGGCTTATACTTCCTCCTCTGCTTGGTCTCCTGGAGTTGATTGTGTAAGCAAAACTGAGATCAGTCAGCTTTGATGAGTCTTATATGTGCAAAGATCTCACATGTGGGGAAATAATGCAGGTTTTTGCAACCCAGAACTGTAGAACATTGTGGGGTTTTATTACTTTTGTGTACTTACACATACTGTTCTGTAAAAATGATTAACATTTTGCAGACCTCAGTCTGAAAGCTGTGAAGTGTAATAAAGACCAGAAAAAAAAATATTTTTTAAGGTGGATAGGGGTAGGGAAATAAAATAAAAAGCTAGAAAGTTAGTGTGTAGGAGACCTGATAGTAGAAGTAAGGTAGAAATAAAAACCTGTGCTTTTGGTGCTAAAAGTTTTGCTGTTGATTTCATTTTACATGGCTGAAATGATTGGGTAGGTTAAAACCTGAGCCCTGAGTGTCATTTAAGGTGTGGTGTACATTTATGTTATATAACTTAATACTACTTGGCTTTCTTGGTCATCAGTGTATAATCATATCCTGGGTGAAATGTCAACTTCTTTGAATTCAGTGGGTGTTTTCTCATTGCTTTAAAGAAGGACCAGACTTTATGATTATCTGTATTCACTTCTTTACTAATGCTGATCAACCATGAGAAGGAAACACTTTATACTGTTGCCGTCTTCACAATTACCATTTCCAGCTGCTGCAGGTTCTCTAAATTGGCAGACATGACATTTACCAGCAGCAGTAGAATGAGCAACAGCAGTGACTAGCAGAACTTCCATTGCCTATAAAGCTTCTTAATATGTGAGTAACATTTGAGTAGATGTTATTATCCCTGGTGTACAGATAAAGAAAATTAAGTATAGAGCAATGTATTCTATTTTTTTAAAAAGTTTTTTCACACAGAACTTTATAACAGTTCTTCCTTGGTTGGAAAGAAAAAATGAATCATTGATAAACTAGAGACAACAGAGAGAAGCTGTAAAAACAATGATTTTTACTGAAAATTTGACAAGAAGTCATGTTATAGCAGTCTGAACTGACAAAGGTATTAGTTTCTGGATGAAGTTTCATTTGAAAAACTGATTTAAGATGATTTGGGAGAATCAAATGGAGAGAATCTTCAGGATCTAGAATGGGCTGGCTGATTTTCTGGCTGTAACCTATACAAGCACGAGTCTGAAAGAAGCTTTACACCTTTAGCTTATTGGTGTTTTTTCTTCTCCATGGCACTTGGTAAATGAAGGTTTGATTACTAGAGGTTCTGAAACTTGTTTCTGACCATATGGGAAAGCGTGATCTTTTTAGGGATGATGACTGATCTGAATATCACTACTGAGTAGTTAGAATTCTAACAGAAGAAACTAGGAAATATTCACTTATTATGGAAATGATATCTACCGCCTTACTGGAGATGAAAGTTGGAGTCTTTTGCAATTGTGATCTGTGGAGTCACGCTGTAGAGAGGACAGTGGTTAAAGGTTTGGTTTTGCTCCCATATAAATAGAAAGGAAATTAAATAGTTGTTGCAGTGAATAGTCATGATTGCAGTACATGTTTTTTGTAGTCAAAGTTGTATGCAGGAGAGAAAAAACGAAATAGTGACTTGTTTTTACATTTGAGACTAGCTTTAGATTTTCCCACAGCCTTCTGTTGAAGCATTTAAGTTACACAAAACCAATGAATTTGGCAAACTGACAATACCTGGCCGTTTTGGCAAATGGTGTCAGTCATACAGTTGTTTTCCTGTCTTCTGCAGACAGGTCTTACTGAGGAAGCACTGCATTGGCTTACGTACCACTGTTTGAAATTTGGTGTGTGGAAAATACTAGGCTTTAGAGTATAATACAGACTATATGATGGTACAGCATTTTTGGCATGCAAATATACACAGTTTGGTAGTGGCTATAATTGAAGAAAAGGACGAAGGTTCACATAAATGCTCTAGAGGAACAAGGCCTATAGAAATCTGCAAACCTGGATATGTGGCAATTTACACAGTGAAGATAATTTCAGCAGAAAAGTGAAGGTAAGGAATTACAGTATCCAGCTATTACTACTCTAAAAGTTTAAATGAATACATTATTAAGAACACCTGCTTGCTTTATTTTTTTTATTTTTCTTGTTGTCAAATTGCTGACATATTAAAACTTTCAATGCTTTGCTTCGTATTTAGCTCACAAAACTCCAAATAGACCAGAAATGTGAAGCTTAAAAATCTGTTGTCTTTTAAAAAACGTTTTGGTTTGGATTGTTAGGGTGCTTGGAGAGGGCAATTTATCTGCACCTATTTAGATTCTGTTTTGTTCTTGTTTTTTTTTTTTTTTTTTTTTTTAAAATTATTTTTTCTCA
>VFFE01007811.1:2370676-2388230 GCA_008921705.1 Burhinus oedicnemus
CCCCCCCCCCCCCAAAAAAAAATGGAGTACAAATTGAAAACAGCTGAAAAAACATTCCTAGGTTTAAATTCACAAGATTATTTCAATAGGAAAAATTCAGTCTCTTTTTCCTTGAACTTTTTTATGTCTAGAAAATAATTATATAGCTTTAGGCTGTCTATGTTGAGTTGAGAATGAAGTGAAAAGCTGGTGTATTCTTCTTCCATCTTCTGAAAAATTATAATTTTACAGTTGTTAGAATCCATCTTCTTTCAAAGATATAATGACATGTTTTCCTCTTATCTATCCTTAAAACATTAAATCTTTTATATGAATTGGTTGACAGGTTTTGAAGGATAACCTTTTCAGCATCATAAAATAAATGAAAGTAGTGAAGGATTTAGATTCAAAATGCTTTACCAGTGCACTAATAATTTGATGAGCACTGCTATCATTTTTCTAAAATGGCATTAGATTAAATCTTATTCATCCAGCAAATTCTTTTGAAAAGTCTCACCTTTAAAAGTTGATGACACAAACCAGCTTGAAAATGTGATTGTGGTATTTGAAATGCCCTGTCTCTAGAGTCAATTATTTATGATGCACGATGAATATTTTGTATGTTTCTTTACAAGACTCGTTACCTTAGTATTATTATTTTAAAAACTAAACTTACAAGGACATAATATAGTTCCCTCTCCATAGTAAGATCTTGTCTCTGGTAACTTAGCACATTTTTCTCCAGGCATTCATGTCAGCAGCACACGACCATGATGTGAAAGGAAATTGCTTCCAACGCCTCTAAAATTGCTTGCTTGGCTTGAATTAATCTTAATCGAATTTCTGTCTGAGATGTTTAAAAACCTTACAGAATCTCATCCTTTGAGCACAGCTTTGCTAATTTGATTCTACAGTCCAAAGTCACGACAAATTTTGAGGCCCTGCAGGGCTGCTGTTGCTGATAATGTTTCTGTGCGGGTGGTGTGAACCACACTGTTCATTAATGTGACATACCTTTATAATGAATGTCCTCATATAATAGTTAAGCATGCAAGTTCATTGTTTTCCCATTTAACTGTGTTGCCTCCTTGTCTAAGGGACCAAATGTGCAGTCTTGAGAAAGAAAAATACAGTGTATTTATCTTCAGATATTTAAGTTGGGAAGAAAGCCAAATTACTAACCTTTAAATGTGATTATTTTTTAATGAAGACAATCAAAAAACCTAGCGATTTAACACAACAGAGAAAAAAACAGAAAGGGCAGAAATCTTTGTATGATATCATCAAATGTAACACTTCAAATAAGTTTCAGATACCTGATAAATTGAATTGTTTCTTTCTAATGAGGAGCCAGATCTGAGTTTCCAATTACTGAGTTGTGTGTAATTAATTCTCTTAGGTATTTCTAAACTTACAATGTTATTTAATTGTACAACATTTATTTTAACTTAATGTCCAAGATGTTCCTGAAGGTACTTTTTAAAAAAACTTAACTTCTGTAAGAAAAACTGTTCCTATTCATATCAAGTTGGTCAGTGAGCTCCAAACAGTGGGTGTTCCTTTTTGCAATAAAAAAATCAAACATGGTTAAAAATAATAAAGTCTCATTAGAGTTTGAGGAAAATCTCACTGAAATAGTATTGTGTTAAAATAAGAGTAGCCTAAGTATGCTGTCTAGTAATAAAGCATATAGAATGATCCATAAAGAACCAATCTATATACTGAGAAATCAGGTAGCAGGTCTCAGTTTGGATTTTCTGTTTTCTACACTAATTGCTCATTCAAAGAGCAGTGAATCTTCTTTAGCATTCTTTCTGTAAAACAGATTCTACTTGCTATAATATCTAATATGGAACAAAGCTGACAGCAGTAAGCAACGTATTTACCTTGGCTTTGCCTCACATATTGTCACCTATGGTATATCCGATCACAGATTAACATGGTGTATTGTAAGCATCCTAATGCAGCCAGGAAAGTCAGACATGCAGTTGTAGTTAGAGAATCATTTTATTTTTTATTCTAAGTGTTACTTACCTAGCTCTTTGGATCTATATATGTGTAATTCATGAAGTTTTCAGCTTTGTGGGTGGAATTAAACTTTGCCATACTTTTTTAGCAGGAAAAAATAGTATTTTTTTTAGAGTTTAGTTTTGGGTTTTTTATCTAAATGTCAGACTCCCATGTGATGTATTATTCCTCAATGCATTTATATAATTTTGATGGGTATGCTTACCAATAATTAATATTTTCATTCAGATAGTCACAGGGAGAACAGGCTTTAAATAATGCAACTACCTTGCACACATGTCCGTGTACAGATATGTATTTCACAATCATGGAAGAAAACTGTGCTATTTAAGGGCAGACTTACTCTCTAATGCACGTTTTCTCTCTGCAATCAATGAAAGGCCTCACTGATTTCAACAGCAATGTAGGGATGATATTTCCTGAAGTTAACTGTAACAGTTAACTGTAACAGTTAACTCCCTGTTTTCTCCAGTATGCTGGGTTCTTTTGCATGAAGCAACCAGCTGTCTTCCTACTATTTTATACTATATTATGTTCTTCACCACACATCATGCCAATGAGATATTTTTTTCTGTAAAACAACTTCCAGTCTCTTATTATGTGCGCCATAGGGATTTCCTTAATTTTGACGAGGCCATTATTTTGCTGTTATCTTCATTTGTTCAGTATGCTACTAAGCTAGCCGTTCCTCTGCGTGGGTGAGAAAAATGCTGCTTATGTTTTATGACTTTTATTACTTTTTATGTAATCTGTTCTGCACAATTTCATTTTTAACTTCATTCCTGTTGACCCTGCAACGATAAATTTAACACCATACAGTTTGATGACTGTAGTACTGTCTGGTAGTTTTTTTCAGTAAGGTAGTTATTCTGTAGCCTGCACTGACTTCGGTAACCTACTTTGACCCCAGTATCTGCAGAGAATGAACTGAGAAAACTCTGTGAGTAAATCTCCACTTGGCTTATCATACTCACTTCTCAGACTTGAGAAGCTGTTTTTAAGCACTATGAAGTGATGTCTTGAGAAGAGGTGGCCTTTGAGGACTGGAAAGCAAAAGGTCAGGAAAACGAGTATGGCTTGGGTGGTTTTTTTCCTTCTCTGTATCCCATAGAACAACAGGGAATTTGCACTGATACGTGCATTATGGTGGTACTAACTCCTGAGAGAAACTTCTTTGTGCTTTAAAACGCTATTGAAAGAACTGAGAGAAGGCTGGTGCCTGCCAGTTGTGTAGGCATGCTCTTCCTATGAATTACAGGGCATTGCTTTTGTGTGGTGGACCTCAAAAAAGGTACATATTCTGCAAGTTGGGGCTGTTAAAATGATTTGTGAAAAATCCTCATTTTCTGCTCCTTTGTGGGTTTTACTACACTGGGAAATGTTCTGGGTCTGTCTTCAGCATCTTGAAGAACAGATGTTAACTATGAGAGCAAAGAAGTATTATTTTGTGTTGAACTAAAATACTGTAATTGTTTACATAGGTGATCTTGTTATCCTTTATTAAACTACCTACTGAGATAGAATGATCTAAAGTAGAAGAAACCAAAACTATTAAAAAAGTCAGATGTAAATGTCCTTAGATTTTTTAGTGAAATAAACCTACCTGATAAAGGTTCTTCCAAAAGACCGAGTCCGTCATATGCCACAGTATCAAAAAAAGCTGAGTATTTATGTAAGTCCTTAGTCACCAAATCACCTGAGCTGAGTGTAGAGAGGTAAAGCTTGTTTGTGACTGCATTTAAAATCATTACTAAATCATTCTTGAGAATTTAGTTTTGTGCTGCCTAATACACAAATGAACCAAGTATATTTCCTTATTTGTAATTCCCTCCTGTGTTTGGCAGCAGTGACAAAGTAAATTCAGGCATTGGCTAACATAGGAAATCTCTCTCTAAGACAGAAAACAAATGTACAAAATAACTCATAAAACTGAAAAGAGAGGAGTGGGTTATAGTTCTCCATGTCATACTTGTCCACTGTTGTAGAAGTGCCAACAGACAGTAGCAGAAGTGCTCTCCAAGTTAAATATTTGCAGGAATGGCTCCATATTCTGTGGCCCGGTGCAGGCTTGTAAGGCCAGTTCCTAACCTGGGTAAATTAAATTATAAGTTTGGGTTTTTTTCCTTAGGAAGCACTTGCTGTCTTTTAAATAAAGGTACTACAGGCCGCCTGATCTACTAACAGGCTGCCCGATCAAGGGGAGCCTATTGATAAAGCTGCCTTAATCCAGCTACAGGAGGCATTGCGCTCGCAGGCTCTTGTCCTGCTGGGGGACTTCAACCACCCTGACATCTGCTGGAAAAGTAGTGTGGTGAGCTGTAGGCAATCCAGGGACAAGGGAGCAGAACAGAGCTGGCAGATCTTTAAGGATGCTTTCCTTAGAGTGTAAGAAATCATGAAAGGAAGCCAAGAGACCGGCATGGCTGAGTCGAGACCTGCTGGTCAAACTAAAGGGCAAGAAGGAAAAGCATAGACAGTGGAAGCAGGGACAGATGTCCTGGAAAGAGTACAGGGACACTGCCTGGTTGTGTAGGGATGGGGTCAGGAAGGCCAGGGTGCGTCTGGAGCTGAACTTGGCAAGGGATGCAAAGAATAATAAGGGCTTCTATAGGTATGTCATCCAGAAATGGAAGGTCAAAGAAAGCATACTCGCTCTGATGAGCAAGACTGGCAAACTGGTAACAACGGCCAAGGAGAAGGCTGGGGTACTCAACAACATTTTTGCCTCAGTCTAACCTCTCTCCCACACCTCAAGTGGATGGACTGCAAGGGAGTGGCTAGGGGAGCAAAGTCCCTCCCACTATAAGAGAAGATCAGGTTCATGACCACCTGAACATACAGAAGCCTATGGGACCTGATGCATCCCAGCGTCCTGAGGGAATTGGCTGATGTAGCTGCCAAACCACTCTCTGTGATATTTGAAAAGTCACAACAGTCAGGTGAAGTCCCTGGTGACTGGAAAAAGGGAAATATTGCACCCATTTTAAAAAAGGGTAGAAAGGAGTACACTGGGAACTACTGACCTGTCAGCCTCACCTCTATGCCTAGCAAGATCATGGAACAGATCTTCCTAAAAGCTATGCTAAGGCGCATGGAGTATAGGGAGGCGATTCAAGACAGCCAGCGTGGCTTCAGCAAGGGCAAGTCCTGCCTGACCAACCCAGTGGCCTTCTATGATGGAGTGGCTATGTTAGTGGACAAGGGAAGAGCTACAGATGTCACATACCTGGACTTCTGTAAGGCTTTTGAAATGGTCCCCAACAACATCCTTCTCTCTAAATTAGAGAGAGAGGGATTTGATGGCTGGACTGTTTGGTGGATGAGGAATTGGTTGGATGGTCACATCCAGAGGGTAGTGGTCAACAGCTCAATGTCCAGAGGGAGATTGGTGACAAGTGGTGTCCCTCAGGGGTCTGTATTGGGACCAGTGCTGTTTAATATCTTCATCAATGACACAGACAGTGGGATCGAGTGCGCGCTCAGTAAGTTTGTGGACGACACCAAGCTAAGTGGTGTGGGATGCTATCCAGAGGGACCTGGACAAGCTCGAGTAGTGGCCTGTGTGAACCTCATGAGGTTCGACAAGGCCAAGTGCAGGGTCCTGCACTTGGATGGGGGTAACGCCTGGTATCAATTGAGATTGATAGCAGCCATGCCAAGGACTTGGTGGTTGAAAAGCTGGATGTGAGCCAACAATGTGCGCTTGCAGCCCAGAAGGCCAAGTGTATCCTGGGCTGCATCAAAAGAAGCGTGGCCAGCAGGTTGAGGGACCTGCCTCTCTACTCTGCTCTCGTGAGACCCCACCTGGAGTACTGCATCCAGCTCTGGAGCCCTCAGTGCAGGAAAGACATGGACCTGTTGGAGCAGGTTCAGAGGAGGGCCACAGAAACGATCAGAGGGCTGGAGCACCTCTGCTATGAGGACAGACTGAGCGAGCTGGGCTTGTTCAGCCTGGAGAAGAGAAGGCTTCAGGGATACCTTATTGTGGCCTTTCAGTACTGAAAGGGGGCTTATAAGAAAGATAGGGACAGACTTTTTAGTAGGGCCTGTTGTGGTTAGGACAAGGGGGTAATGGTTTATAAACTAAAAGAGGGTAGATTTAGACTAGCTATAAGGAAGAAATTTTTTACAGTGAGGATGGTGAAACACTGGAACAGGTTGCCCAGGGAGGTGATAGATGCCCCATCCCTGGAAACATTCAAGGTCAGGTTGGATGGGGCTTTGAGCAACCTGATCTAGTTGAAGATGTCCCTGCTTGTTGCAGGGGGTTGGCCTAGATCACCTTTAAAGGTCCCTTCCTACCCAAATGATTCTATGATTCTATGAAATACTTTTACACAATCCTGAAAAGCTTCTTTGGCTGGAAGAATATATTTGAATGAGAATCTTTGACTTAGCCAAAACTTACAAGGATCACTTGCGTACATCATTACAGTAGGTCTACAGTAGAGTAATTTTAGAGTTTCTAGTCCCGCTGGCCACAGTGTGACTCCTAACTTTAAGCTTATTTGTAAATAGGAAGGACTAATCAGAGGATCACATTGTCTGCAATAAGAGGTTAACTTCACTTTTACAGATTGCTCTGAATGCTGGAATGTGGTGGATGGCTCCAGAAACAGAGCGCAAAATAAATCTTGTCTTAGAATTACAGTTTCAGTGCTGGTTGCCTTTTGCTCAATGTAGTATGGGTTACAAGCTGGTCTAGCCTCTTCTCTGAAGGAGGCTGAGTACCATTTTTTGGACTGTCTGCTTGTGCTGCATGTATATGTAGTAACTCTTTGATCTAAGTGACTGTGTTCAGAACAGGGGGTGAAAGACCTCTCTGCAAAATTCTGAGCTGTGAACCAGCTGCAGCATTTGGTTCTTTGGCTGCATGTGCTCCTTAAGCAGCAGCCATTGCTATCTCCTTCAAGGCAATGATGATGGGCCAAAGGGCATCATCTTGGGAACTGCCAAGGCACTTGAGCTGTAATGAGCTATGCCATCCATTTTCATTCAGCAGCTGTGTTTTATTGCACTTCTGTGTGCATAACCTTGGTCTTATGTTGTTCGCTCTGCAGCTTCTGTAGGATGGTCTGGGGAGTGAAAAGAGTGAATTTTGTTTCTTCCTTCTCTGTACAGGTAATTAGGAGCTGTGATGAGATGTGAGTACTGCTTCTAAGTTCATTTCAAGTGCATAAATAACATTTGCAACATTGAAAATTTGAGTAGTATTGGCTATCATTTTAAATAAGGGAGAAAATACTTTTTTAAACCTGTTACTAATGTCTTTAAAATTACAATCTTTGTAAGCAGAAATATAATATAATATAATGAAAACCTGTTTGGATTGCATGCTGCCGAAGAGTCAGTGCAGTGAAGTTCAGCCCAGTTGTTGGATTTCTACTGCTTGACATACAAATTTATAAATTAAGAGGCATATATAAATACAAATTTACATCTATAGTACTCAGGAACACACAAAAAAAGTCTGAGTAGTTATGAACTATTATTCAGTCAGATTTTTCTTTAATTTGCCAAAATTGTAGAAAAGTATTTATGTGACTTGTCTGCACCCTGCTGAACTTCTTCACAAAGATTTACAGGGATGCTGTGCTCTAGGTTGATAACTCCTTTTCCAAACAAGTGCTGTGTTAACCCAGCAGCACTAGCTCACTTGTCTTTGAGAATTGCCTTTATTGCTTGCTATGATGCAGTGGCTGATTGGACCGTGACAAATGGGCGTGCTTCCTGCTGTTGTGAATGAGTGCGCTGAAGCTCCTTATGTCCTTTTAAAGCTGACAGACCTGATCTTTTATTATTATTATTATTATTATTATTATTATTATTATTATTATTATTTATTATTTCTTTAAAGGAAGGTTGGGGTTTGTAATATTTTGTATTTAGCTCTACATGCTTTCAGCCTAGCCATGTCTCAGCCCTTTCACAAATCTGTGCCTTCTTCCAACTCTCCAAAATTCCAAAGAGCTACTGCCGGTTTGTTTTATATAGTGGCTTTATCCATGTTGTGCGTCTCTACCATTGTTCTTTCTTCCTTTTTTTTTTTTTTTTTTTTTTTTACATCTTCTGTTGATTTTTATGAAATTTTTTATTATCTCTTAATGCCAGAAGTTAGCTGAAACCTCTACCTGTTCACATGATGACAAATACTTGGAATGCTCTAAGAGTAGTACCAACAGTTATGCAGTAAATGAATTTGGCCTGCAAGCTTATGGCAGTAAGTGTTGTCTTGCATTTACTATGGAATTTTATGGAGGCCAGTTGTCCCCCCCATTCCCCACGTTCCTCAGGGGTGTAATCAGATTATTTAGATAGGAATAGTAGTCCTGTGTGCAAGTAGGAAAAGGAGTAGGCTCATAACTTAGCCTTTTCACTCTACATTTCTTCCTTTCCACTCTTACCCAGTACTAGTACTTTTGTTACCTATATCAAAAATAGTAGGGAAGAGAACATAAAAAGCAGCTGAGCAGAGTAGAGATGGCTAGAATTTTTTCATATTATAAATGGTGCTATCATCCACTGATCTAAAGCCTGCAATGATATAATTATCAAGTGGGAGCAGTCTACACCTCCTCTCAGAAACAGCACAACTGGGAGGATTCCAGAAATCACATCATCCCTCTCAGGACAGTATGACTACAGTGTGCTCCCTCTATTAGTCATGAGATTGTCTTTAAAATGCAGTCTAACATCTAGATAGAGAGACCTCATTTCTGAAAGCTGCTGATTCTCTGAGACAGCACCCTAATATGTTCCACAAATTACACAGTTCAGAGTAATGTATTTGTTGTAAGACAGTGCATGAAGATGCAGAAAGATTCAAAATATATTTTTCAGTTAGGAGAATGTTTTCATGCACTCACCCCTTCAGCTCCTGGAGGGTAATTTGCATACTTGGTAGTAGTCTGCAGTCTGCTGCAACTTAGACTCATACAAAACTTAGGCTGGGACAGATATCTGGAGGTCATCTAGCAACACCACATGACAAAGCAGGAATAAATAACAAGTCAGGTTACACTGTGCAGCCATTTATCTGGCCGAGTTTTGAGTACCTCCAGGACCTACAACTTCTTTTGGAAACTGTTCCAGTGCCTAAACATGCTGTGAGATAGATATATATAGATGTATATTTATCCCCCCACCTCTTGTATCCATCTGAAGTTTCTCTTGATGAATCTTGTAGCCGTTGCCACCTGTCCTTTCTCTGAGAGGAGCTTGTTTCACTCTTACCTGCAACTTTCCTTTACATAGTGGAAGGCAACAATTACATTCTCCTCTAGCCTTTTCTTCTCTGGGCTATAGAACCCCAGTTCTCCAAACCCCTCCTCACCAACCCTTTTTGATTCCTTCTATCCATTCATTTATGCCAAGTGTAGTCAGAAAAATAAAACCAAACCAGTCTGTATTTGCTTGATCTAGGATCATAGTTATGCAACTCTGCTGTTTTGGGTTTGGTTTTTTTGCTGGTTTTTGTGTTTTGGTTTTTGGTTTTTTTTTTCTTATTTTGAGCATATGTGAGGTAGAAAGCTATCAAATGAGTCACGGCCTACATGAGGATAAAAGCTAGGCTTCTGGCTACTGACTGAAGTGTTCTGACAGATGAGCTGTAAGTCTAGATTTTAATGCCAAGTTAGCCATTGTGTGGAAATTTCCTTTTTTAAATTTTGCAGCTGGGATTTATCATTAAACTTGAGCAGCAGGAGTGTCATTCTTACCTTTCGGTGTCTGGACTGAAGAGTCTCAGAACTGCAAAGCTCTGAACCTGTCATCTTCTACCCCGCTAATTGTGGCTAGCCAAAGTACTCTGTGTTTCTGCCTTTAGGAAAGAAAGGAGCATAATTTGTTGAGAAGAAAACTGTAAGCAAGTTCTTTTTCTATTGCTGAGTCAGTCTTATTTTTCAGGGTTCTCCAGTTCTGTCCTGAGGAAGCCTCTGAATTATTCACTGGCTGTACTCTCAAGCGTGATTATGGTAGTTGTGCATCATTGCTCTCGCATAGGATCTAAGACTTATGTAGGACCTAGGTACCATTGTATTAGGCACCATATGTTTCCTTGATGGTTTCCTTCTCACTTTTTTTCTGAATGTTCTTCCTAATTTTCATGCATTTTGCTTGATATTAACTGGGAAATGGTCACTTTTTGACTGATGGAATGCTTCATCTGTATCAGACCTTAATTTCAGATAAGTGAAATATGTGAGTTCTTTGGTTCTTTATATTGATTTTAATATCTCTTAGTAGTTTCACAATGCAATGGCTTGTGCCTCTAAGAATTCACTGTTTACAGGTTAATTCTTATATGTAAGCTTCCGCTTTTACCCTTGCACTCAACTAAAAAACTCAGCCAATTTAATTTTGGTTTTGGAATCTTTGTGTTTTTACTGGTAAAAGTGTATTATTTTTTTTTTTCACTCTCCCATTATCCATTGATGGCTAAATGTATATAGTACAGAGAGTGTAGAAGGAAAATAACATCCTAAAAGTGAATATTTCTAAAATTTCTAAGGCTGTTAAAATATGGGGTTGGGGGGGAAATGTTTTGCTGTCTTACTCTTCCATACCTGCATGTATATGAGTGTACACACAGACACAGTGTCTTATTCTTACACACACCAGAGACTCTAGGACACTCCAAGACTGTCCTAGAGTTAGGGGAGATGAATTATACTGCTGAACTCTTATCCAAGAGAAATCCAACTAGTTTAGGCCATGGATCAGACTTGTAGTATTATATACCTTAGATAATTTGGGGTTTGCTGTTTGTTTGTTTTTTCTTCAGGGAAAGCTATAAACTTCAGTGTACATTTTTGCTTAAACAAGGGATCTGCGTTGTCTGCTTTTTAATTTTCTGTAAAAAAAATTGCATACTGTCATATAATAAAGTTTAGAAAGAAATAGTCTGTTGTTTCAAGGGTGATCACAGAAATTCCTTTTTATGCACGTTATGCTGTTAATGTGCAATGTCGCGAATAATTTCTGAAGAAGCTTACCTAGGCAGAAATTTTACAGATTTTTTATTATTTTTTTTTTTTTTAACACCTAGCTTTAGTGTGATCATTTTGTTCTGCTCTTGGATACAGGTCTTCTGTTTTTGTTTTAATCAGTCAGAATTTTAATCAGCTCTTTAGAATGCCTGTAACTAGAATGCATATTATGAGTGTTGAAAACAAATTTTTTTAAAATCCCTCACACAGATTTAAAAGTCCAAACTTTGCTCTATGACTTTTTTCTATTGTTGAAAAATCTGGTTTACATTGAACTGTCTTTTAACTTTTTCAATGATAATACAATTTTTGCTCTAAAGTTTACAGTTACTCAGAAATCTGGTTTTAATATTAAAGATACAGAGTTCCTGTCAGTAATTATTATAGATTTCTTTAAAGGAAAGAAAGATCCTTTCTGTGAATAGAGTTGAAAGAATAAAGGAAGTGAGCTTCGCTTGCAGGCTGTATGGTTTTATGTTCTCTCCTAGTCTGTTACATCAGGGAAGTTTGTTTGCCTTTGGTGTCTCTTTTTTTGTCAGTCTGAAAAGTTTAAATAATAACACACAAATACATCTCATGTTCACTGGTGAACTAGTTAGTTCTGTATCTGTAAGCAGCTTAAAATACTGCATTTTACTATATAAATACCATATACTATGTATTCTTGACAACTGCATTAGTCACAGCCATAAAATGTGATTTTATTTTTATTTTCAAAAAAAACCCCCAACACTTACTCTAGTGATTCAAGTATTTTAACCAAAAATATGCAATAAACTGGTTTGTTCAGTTATATTAAATGTCACAATCTAACTGTCCAACAATATGTTATTTAGGTACTCTTAACCAGACATTTTTTATTTAGATTTATATATATGTAGATTACCTTTTATTTTTCAGTAAGTTTATTCTGCAAGATGACAGCAATATAATTCTAATTTCCATCCGAAAAATAGGTGCGAATAATAAATTTTTGATTCACACTTCAAGTTTCTGGAGTTCTTTCTCAGACCTACCTATTTTGTAAAATCTCACAATTACTATCCACATGACTGACATAAGTTTCCTTACTATGAAAATGTAACGTAATCATCAGCTCCTAAATGTCAGTGTTACTCAGAAAATTCATTACAGTAAGTGCTAAAAGTTTTGGGTTTTTTTTATACTTTAAAACTTTCATCAATTTGATACTAATTTTTCATTACTATATATACTTGATGTTGTCTCTCTTAGGTTAAAGTATCTGATTACCTGATTATACTACTTTTCTCTTCAGTCTTTGCATGTATATACATGTTTTTCATGTATCCCACAAATGCCCGACATTCATTGTTATTTTCTAAGAATGATGGAAACTTTTAAATAAAGTTCTACTTTATGTTAACGCAGATGACCTTGCCCTGTCTCCCTCACTTACACTCAGATTCTTGCGTATACACTGTAGCTTGATCATCAGAGTTCTCTGTTGAACCATTGTTTTAACTTTTATTTATGATATTTCTTGCAGTCTATGTTTTCTTGAAATACAAAAGACTGCAACTGTGAAAGATCGTAGACTGTGAATGCTGAGGGGACAAAATGATATTTCACAGGAATTCATACTTCTGTATTATGACTATTAATAAACCCAAGTTAATAATGTCTAAAATTCATAATAATCTCTTGCCAGCAGAATGCATGAAGAGAAAATAATCAGTTTAATGTAGGTTTTGATTCTTTTGCAATAAGGCAAAGTGTATTTGTGATATACATAGCAAAACCTTTTAGTTGGCATTCCAGTTCACTTGCTCTAAGCAAAACCAAAATGGGTCTAAGAATAACAATAGCTTAGGGGGAATTAACTAGGAGTGTGAGGGAAAACTTACAATGCATATTGAGAGATCAGAATAAATGTTTAACTTTAAAAATCTTTTATTTATGACAGCACTAAAAATCCTGTGTGAATGACAGTGGTTAATGAAGATGGATTCTGAGGGATGCTTCGATTGACCTTGCCTAACTGTAGCTTTCTACAAGTCATGAGGTACTTAATCAGAATACCTCTTTAGGCATCACACAGAGTAATTCATCCCACCTATTTGAGACACCTGACTTCAAATGAAATGCATCTAGAGGTGCCTATGTCTTACACTGACTATAAAGGGAGTCCAGTAATTAACTTAAAATAGATGCCTCCCTTTTATACAGCTAACTAAATAAGTTAATGATGTACAGCTAAGGAAAACTGCATGATTAGTCTGTCATGATTAGTATGCCTGTGTAGGCCCTTAAAGCTGAGAAAATACAACTGACAATCTAGTGTTAATGGATAAACTATTAGTGTCATTTGGGTGAAATCCCTTTCATTTAAGAGCCCTTTTTCCTTTAATTCCTGATTGCAAATTTGCTTTTCTGAGATTATAACCAAAAGTACTGTTGCCATAGCACCAAGCTTCTGCTTTTGAAGAAAAGAAAGGGCAGTGTAACACATACAAAAATAAGCATGAACTTTTTTGGTGGGGAGAGGGTACAAAAGGTAAAGACCTTATAGAAATTAGGTTTATGGATGAATTTGTCCTGTGTCATTTAACTTCTGCCAAAGACAATTGTAATAGTATTGAGAGTGGGTTTTCTACTGGGATGGAAAACGAACCAGACAGGACAACTTTGATTTCTTGTACAGGAGATGATGTACAAGACACAGCTTATTTATATCACCCAAAAAGAATGTTTAGCACAGATTAGAATTAAATCAGCACAGTGGAATAAATGTTGAAATTCAGCTACGGTCTTTGCTATCCCATGGCTTGTCCGTGGTGTTAGTATGCCTGTTCACCTTCTACTATGCTCTCATTTTCATACCATCTGTGTCTTGCACTACATGACAGATACAGAGGCTTAAGTGGCTGAGCATTTGGCAAGTATTATGGAAAGGACATGGGGAAATGGAGAATCTATTCTTGATCTAGAAGAAGAAATCTATTTTAGTACACTTGGGTTTTATGGGAAAAGTGAGTTTTCTAAAAATGACAATTCCAGTGCAGGTGAAAGGTTGGAAATGAAAGCTGGAATATGTTGTGGAAATAGAGGAGGAGATTGCCACAGTAAACTCTTGGAAGCTGATAACCCTTGAAATCCAGGTTATAGTTAGACAGTCACTACACCTATTACTGCATACCAGTGTTAGTCTGATGTGACCTGTCTTATGCTTATTTGCTGCTTTCCATATGTTGCAGTGATCCTCAATTGTAAAATTACAGTAGATAAAAACACTAAAATAAATTCTTAGAATAACTTATATCCTGTCCTCAAAATCCATAAGCCATTCAAAATATTTTGTTCTTTTCAACTTGTTACTGCAACTACCTGTTAGCTCATATGGTGATGTTGATTGGAAGCATTTACCTCTGAGCTGATTTCATCAATCATACTTTAATATCTTAGTATGTGCTTATTTTGTTGCTCCATAATCTGTTTCACCCAAAGTGAAACTTAAAGAAAAACCAGAAAAAAGTAGATCAGAAGAAACCTATCATTAGCAAGGGGAACTGTACTAGCAAGTGCTAGTGTGTTACTTTGCTTATTTCAGTGTTCAAACTATAACTTGGCCTGTGCCCAGCTCCTACAAAATATTCAGGCACCCTGATCTTACTTGGTCTCCTAAAGTTTGTGAGAACAGAGCATATGCACAAATCAGTCTTGATTTTGTTCCCATGCCCTGCCTTGGCAACACTTGTATGTGCTGAAGATCAGGTATAATAGGCTGCCTGTCCAGCTGTGCAGAATATTGCTGTGAGGTCCTTGGTGTCTTCACTGTTGTTACGTTTTTCACCAGTGCTTCCCATTTAACATTCTGCAGAATTACAGCAGGCAGAGACTAAATGTCCCATATTACTAATTCCAGACACTGCATGTTTTGCTTAAAATCTTGCAAGTCTTCCCAGTAGACAAGTAATCACCATGTTCACCTGGAACTGAACTCTTGTCTACCCACTTTACCCAAGGGAGCATGGGATGCCTTGACTCAGTGTGTACACTGAGGCTGAACTGAAGTAGATGTTGCTTTAGAGAACAGCAAGTCCCTCTCTTTCTCTGAGAAGCCTGGCATTGTAGAAAAGATTTGTATTGTGAAAGTTGTCTAGACATCCTTTGTGAACAACTTGGAACTCACCATTATGGTCCCATAAAACATGATGTAAGCTCACTAGAGTGTATGAAGAAACTATACAATAGGTATAATATGGGGTTGGGGGGGGGGAGAAGAATCTAAGAAGATCAGTTTTTTCCAAATCTTTTAATTGGATTCTTGATTACACCACTATGTGATGTGGTTGTTAATACATCAGTGGACAATCATCACAGGCTTTGTAATGTCAGGCCTATGCCACCTTAACTGACAACTGGACTTTCATTGGATCAATGCCACTTTCTCTCCTAACGCTGTCTTCCACAGGCTGCTTGATATTGTAGGTTTGAGGTTAGCTCTTTAAAATTCCTCTTTTCTTCATTTCATGTCTGCTTCTCATCATGTAAAATTTTGGCAATCATTGTCCTATTATTAAAGGATATTTCCCAGTTTGTTATCATGAGTGAAAGGCATTTCTTTTGGTTAAAAGTAATGAATAGGTGACATTTTCCAGGATACTTGTGCATATAAGCATCCTTCAATGATTAATATGATGATTTCATTATCTGCATGTTTAATTTTAGATTGTTTGCAAGATAGAGAGATGCCACCTCAGATACCTGGTTGGTTTTTGTTTGTTTGTGTATGTAGATATTCTTCGAGAAAAATGTTCATTTTAGCAAACTGCAAGCTCTATATAGTCATCTTGATCTTCATTTTTGAGAATCTTTATTTTCTCAGAAATAAATTAATTTCCCAGACTTGTATGAATTTAACCACTTCTCCCAAAATGTCCATATGTTCCCGAGATGGCTTTCCACAAGCTAGTACTTCAGAAACTCTGCCAGGATATTGTGTTAAAGATCTAGCAAATAATAAAGCTAACAATTGGTAAGGGTTTTTTGACTGGATTTGAATGGAACAGATTTTGTAAACTGAAACTGGTGTCAGTTGTGTACAGCATTGCTTTTGAACAAATGTAATATTTCACAGAATCACAGGGGTTGGAAGGGACCTCTGGAGATCATCTAGTCCAACCCCCCTGCCAGAGGAGGTTCACCTAGAGCAGGTTGCACAGGACGGCGTCCAGGTGGGTTTGGAACGCCTCCAGAGTCAGAGACTCTACCACCTCTCTGGACAGCCTGTTCCAGTGCTCTGCCACAAAGTAAAGAAGTTCCTCCTCATGTTCTGATGGAACTTCCTATGTTCAAGTTTGTGCCCATTACCTCTTGTCCTATCACGGGGCACCCCTGAGAAAAGACTGGTGCCATCCTCCTGGCACCCTCCCTTTAAGTATTTCTAGGCATTGATGAGATCCCCTCTGAGCCTTTTCTTCTCCAGACTAAAAAGACCCAAGTCCCTCAGCCTTTCCTCATAAGAAGGATGTTCCAGCCCTCTGATCATCTTTGTAGCCCTCTGCTGTACCCTCTCCAGCAGTTCCCTGTCCTTCTTGAACTGGGGAGCCCAGAACTGGACACAGTACTCCAGATGTGGCCTCACCAGGGCAGAGTAGAGGGGGAGGATAACTTCCCACGACCTGCATGCCACACTCTTCTTGATGCACCCCAGGATGCCACTGGCCTTCTTGGGCACAAGGGCACATTGCTGGCTCATGGTCATCCTGTTGTCCACCAGGACTCCCAGGTCTCTTTCCGCAGAGCTGCTTTCCAGCAGGTCAGCCCCTAACCTGTACTGGTGCATGGGGTTATTGCTCCCCAGGTGCAGTACCTTACACTTGCCCTTGTTGAACTTCATGAGGTTTCTCTCTGCCCAACTCTCCAGCCTGTCCAGGTCACGCTGAATGGCAGCACAGCCTTCCGGTGTGTCAGCCACCCCTCCTAGTTTTGTGTCATCAGCAAACTTGCTGATGGTACACTCTATCCCTTCATCCAGGTGATTGATGAATATGTTGAACAGGACTGGACCCAGTACTGACCCCTGGGGAACGCCACTTGTCACAGACCTCCAACTAGACTCTGTGCCACTAATCACAACCCTCTGAGCTCTATCTGCCAGCCAGTTGTCAATCCACCCCACACTGCCTAAGCTTGCCTATGAGGATGCTGTGGGAGACAGTGTCAAAAGCCTTGCTGAAGTCAAGGTAGACAACATCCACTGCCCGCCCCGCATGTATTTGTCTAGTCATGCCATCGTAGAAGGCTATCAGATTAGTCAGATATGACTTCCCCTTGGTGAATCCATGTTGGCTACTCCTGATAACGTTCTTTTCTCCGGATGCTTTGAGATGATGCCCGGAATGAGCTGTTCCATCATCTTTCCAGGAATGGAGGTGAGGCTGACTGGCCTGTAGTTTCCCGGGTCTTCTGTCTTGCCCTTCTTGCCCTTTTTTCAGTCATAATGAGTTCAGGGGTTTGAGTTGTTGTTGGGGGTTTTTATGGTGTGGTGTGGACTTTGGATGGTGGGGGTTGTTTTGTTTTGTTGTGGTTTTGGTTTT